>JAQQTO010000053.1:32522500-32770000 GCA_029884595.1 Ormosia semicastrata
GAAAAGTATTTAAAATTATAAAGAAGATATGCATAATTAATTTATTCAGATAAAATATACAAAATATAAATTAAAAGAAAAAAATATTTAAAATTATTAAAATTATATGGAAGATATGTATAATTAATTAAAAAGATAATTTTAATTTAAAATTTTAAAAAAAAGTTAAAAATGACAAAAAATTAAGTTACTTTCAAGAAAGTGTACTTGAATTTGTTATATAAGTGTGGATTTGATTATTTATCTCACCCACTTAGGTTAGGTTACTCTTCAAGTTACCGTGGGTCCAAGCCTTATTCAGTTGCTAATTCTCTGTCCAATTGGTCATGGCAACATTTGTAATGGACTTTTAACTTAGAAAAAAACTTGGTTCCAACCTTTAGATCCAACCCTTTCCTCCAACCTCATTTAATCTTCTTCCATTTGTTACTTCCAACTCCACTTAATTGAGTTAATGGACACATGCAGAAAGATTAAAAGAGTTGGAAGGAAGGTTGAAGCAAAATGTTAGAGCCAAGTTTTGTTCTTTAACTTATATTGTTAAACATTAGCTGCCCACTTTACTTGCTTCCCGTGGCCCATTCAAGAAATAGCCATATGACTAATTACCAAACAGCACCCACATAGCATGTTGCGCCACTTCACATTAATTCATGATCTTCCTTTATTAATTTGAAGACCTTGACGTCATTTTTCAGGAATGGGATTTTAGCACATTGCACATCAGTTCTCAAGTTCTGCATTGCTCACAGTTTTGTCCCTTGAAAATTACTCCCTCATCATTCTTTTTATTCAAATTGATCTACATAATAAAATTATTAAATAATGAGGTTAAATTTTTAAAAATAAGTATGAAATTTGCTTAAGTTTAAAGGTATAAAAATATATAAATAATAATATCGTTGAGAGGGGTCTATGTATATATATTTTATGCACATCAGCTTTTATTCTACGTGACATAAAGAGTCCAATACAGCCAAATTACATACAGTAGCTGGAGCCTCCTCAACCCAAATGCGATTACGATTGGACTTGCATAAAATATGGTTTAGTCATTTTTTTTATTTGATTTGAACTAGCTAGACGCTTATTAACTAAGTGATGTTTTATGCCTTTCAAGTGTATATCTTACTAATGGACTCTAATTTAGTAAAACATATGAAATGTACAGGGGGTATATGGATCCGCAGTATTTGAACGGCATTCTATCAGAAAAGACAGACGTATACAGCTTTGGGATTTTGGTGTTGGAGCTCATCAGCGGCCAGCAAAGCTCAACATTTATCTTAAACATGGATGTCCATCTAGTTGATTGGGTAAGATTGTACTGATTTTCAATATTTTGACTTTTGAAGTCTAATCAAATTTTGGTAGCATCTTTCATTGTTAATGCCTCTGGGACCAAGGTTCTAATCTGTCTCTTCACTATCCCATTGAATCATATCCCTTTTCCAGTTTGACCCCTCGTGTTTAAAATTCTCTGAAAATTTCATATACAATTTTTTTTATGAACTTTTTTTTTCTTGAATACCTAATACAAACTAGTGGAAAATGTCTTGGATATTTATTCCTCTAACGTAGTTTTTAAAAACATTTCCTGATTTGGAGTGTTTTTTGCCAAGTAGACAATTCAATTTACGTTTTTTTGTTATTGCAAATAACACAAACATGGAATTTGAATTGTTAGTTTTAGGGCCAAAAATCAATATTTGGACTTCAGGTTTGATAGGTGTCATGATCTGCTGACACTAAACGAAATTGGGACAGGTTTGATAAGTTCATAGAAACTTGTGTTGGCGTGAGTCATGCAATTAGCCAGCTATGGAAATCTTAGATTTAGGAATCCCTTCAATCAAGAGTCAAACATGATTATAGCCGTAAATATTGTATAGATTAAATATAGCTTCCTAAAATAGTTTGTTGTATCTCTAAGAGAAAATAGGGTTTTAAACTTTTATTTGTATTTTCATTGAGTCAATCACAGAGATATATATACAGAAGGTCCTAGCTCTATTTTAGAAAACGTCTTAAACATCCTAGCACTAATTCAGGAAATAGAATATCTCCTAATCCTAGGCTGTAATTCCTTGATTTAGGAGATTACATCTATTGCATCCTAATTATGCCAAATATATACATTCCTAAAATACCACTCCTAAGAATCAGCATACAAATCCACACGGATTCCCAAATTGGTGAATAAGTATTCTCCATTCCCAGCTTGGATACAATTTTCTCAAATGTGGAGCTGTTTAATCCTTTGGTGAGAATATTTGCAAGTTGGTCTTGAGTGGGCACATATGGAGTGCATATCAAGCCACTATCAAGCTTCTCCTTGATGAAATGCTTATCCACTTCGATGTGCTTAGTTCGATCATGTTGAACTGGGTTATGTGCTATACTGATTGCTGATTTATTGTCACAGTAGAGCCTCATAGGTTCTTCCCACTTAATCTTCAAATCTTCTAGAATGATTTTAAGCCAAAGTAATTCACACACACCTTGTGCCATAGCATGAAATTTTGCTTCAGCACTAGAACATGCCACTATACTCTGTTCTTTACTTTTCCAAGTCACAAGATTTTCTCCAAGGAAAGTGCAATAGTTGATCTCCTGTCAACAATTGATCCTGCGTAGTCAGCATCAGTGTAGGCGTCGAGTGTCATGCTCCCATTCCTTTTGAACAAAATTCCTCTTCCTGGAGTTCCCTTGAGATATTGTAGGATTCTATGAGCAGCTTGTAAATGAACTTCTCTTGGACTGTGCATAAATTGACTGATCAAGCTTACCCCATAGGCAATATCTAGTCTGGTGCAGGACAAGTAGATGAGTCTGCCTACCAGACGTTGATACATCTCCTTATCTATTGTACCATCTTCTTCTGCGTTTCCTAGTTTCAGGCTCAGGTCCACAGGGGTACTTCTGGGTTTACAAGCTATCTTACCTGTTTCCTTGAGCAAATCAGTGATATACTTCTGCTGGGATATGAAAATCCTTTTCCAGGAATGTGCCACTTCAATCCCCAAAAAATATTTCAATTTTCCAAGGGTTTTGATCTCAAACTTCTTGGCCAAGCACTGACTCAAAACTTGTTCTCTCCTATCATCTCCGGTCAATATAATGTCATCCACATACACTAACAACACTGTTACTCCCCCTAACGTAGAGTGTTTAATGAACAGTGTATGATCCCCTTGACTTTGCTTGTATCCCAAGGCTGTCATAACTCTAGTGAACCTTCCAAACCAGGCCCGAGGTGATTGTTTCAGCCCGTATAAGGCCTTTTTTAACTTATATACTGTATTGGCAGTCACCTTCCTCCCATATCCTGGTGGCATTTTCATATAAATTTTCTCCTCGAGTTCCCCATGCAAGAAAGCATTCTTCACATCGAATTGTTGTAGTTCCCAACCATGGTTGGCAGCAAGAGATAGGATCACTATGATTGTATTCATTTTAGCAACCGGAGCAAAAGTCTCTGAATAATCAATCCCATAGGTTTGTGTGAACCCTTTGGCAACTAACCTTGCTTTGTACCTCTCAATTGACCCATCAGCTCTGTATTTCACCGTGTATACCCACTTACATCCAACTGGCCGTTTTCCTATGGGTAAAGGAACCAACTCCCAGGTTTTATTCTTCTTTAGTGCTTCCATCTCTACATCCATGGCTTGCTTCCATTTTCCGTTGGACAATGCCTCAGATAGGGTAGTAGTTATGGAGGTAGTGTTTAGGTTTACAAGTAAGGTTTTGTGGGTTGGTGAGAAGTTTTTAAATGAAAGGTAATTTGAGAGAGGGTATAATGGTCGTTTGGTGTTTTTTCTAGTTCCTTTTCTAAAGGCAATTGGGAGGTCTAGGTCATCTTCAGCAGGTTGGGTTTCGGTTTCATCCTATAAGGTGGGCAAATCAGTTTCATCTTGTAAGGCATGTAAATAAGAAATTGTTACCTCATGAGAAGAAGTTGAGTCAGATTTTTGAACCTGTATAGATTTTGGAATGGCCTTGGACTTCCTTGTGTACACCAGATTTTTTCCAAATCTCGTATCATGGTGAATGGCCTTTTTGGATTCGGGTTCAGCTTCAATGAGGGATAGAGATGATTAAGGTTCAGGGTGGTGGTGGTGAGCTGATTCAGTTTCGGCTAACAGGTTAGGGAGAGTAGGAAAATCGGGTAACCCAAGATGTAAGTCCTTATCTTCCCTAAGAGTCTCCCCCTGAATATAAGGTGGAGTGAAATAGGCCTCTTGCTCATTGAAGGTGACATCCCGTGACACGAAGAACTTTCGGGATGGAGGGTGATAACACTTATATCCTTCTTTGAGTGGAAGAGTACCCAACAAAAACACATTGTAGGGCGCGAGGATCAAGATTCCCCCGGTCTGGACTATGGATGTGAACAAAGGAGACACACCCAAAGATTCGAGGTTTAAGATTGTTAGTAGTGGAGAGACTCGGGTAAAAGGAAGAAAGGACATCCATAGGACTTTGGAACTCCAAGACCCTAGAGTGTAATCTGTTAATAAGGTGTGTTGCTGTAAGAATAGCCTCCCCCCACATGTTTTTTGGAACATTTTTCTGAAGCAACAGTGCTTGGGTTTGGGTTAGAAGGTGCCCATTTTTCCTCTCGACAATCCTATTCTGCTGTGATGTTTTGACACAAGACGACTCATGGATTATTTCGCTTTTGACGAAAGGAGGTAAGAACTTGATTAAAATAGTCCTTGGCACTGTCGGACCTAAGACTTTTGATACTCACACCAAACTAGTTTTTTACCATGTAGATGAAATTTGGGAAAATAGTGTTCACTTCAAACTTATGTTTAAGAAGACAAACCCAAGTAACTCATGTACAGTCATCAATAAAGGCGACAAACCATCGAGCACTAGACACATTTGGAATAGTAGAGGGTCCCCATACATCTGAATGAATAAGAGAAAAGGGAAATGTGCTTCTTTTATTACTTATTGGGAAAGGTACACGCTTGTGTTTAGCAAGCTCACACACCTTACAATGAAGACTCTCAACATCTAATTTTGTAAAAAAGGAAGGAAACAAGACTTTGACAACCCTGAAGGAAGGATGTCCTAACCAACAGTGATAAAGTAAAATCTTCTCCTTATTGGACAGCATAGACTCGGACATTAAGGAGTGGGATACATGGTGCTTGACGCTGGTGGACAGATTTGTTTCTTCGAGGAAGTAAAGACCATTCCATTCTCTAGCACGTCCAATTCTCCTCCCTGAATCCTTGTCCTGAAATACACAATGATTGTTGTAAAAAATCACATTACAGGATAAATCTTTTGTAAGTTTTTGTACAGAGATGAGATTGGTGGATAATTTTGGGACATGAAGGACATTTTTCAAGGTTATTTCTGGGCTTATTTGGATATCTCCTAGTCTGGCTACAGTTACAAGAGTACAATCGGTTGTGGCAATTTTGTTATTGTTGGGACAGGGAAAATATGTAGTAGAGAAGTGTTTGGATAAGGGGGTCATATGGCCAGTGGCTCCTGAATCCAGTATCCAGAATTGGGCAGAAGGTTTTTCTGAGACATTTAATCCAAAAGACAATTGAAGCTTACTTGTCTAAAAGGCTTGCATCCTGTCTATCTTGTCCTGGTTGAGACTGGTGGATTCAGACTTGTGTTCTTCATTCTGTTCAGCAACAGCAGCATGCACATGTCCACCTTTTCGTGAAGGTCCTCCCTTCTGTCCCATTCATGGTTAGGATTAGGAGGTTTTCCATGTAGTTTCCAGCACTTCTCCCAAGTGTGGCGTGCCTTGATGTATTAGGTACACCATGGTCCATCACTCTTCTTTTCCACATTTGCTTGCCTTTGCTTGATTTGTTCAACCACCATGGCTGAACTTTTTGTAGTTGGGGTATCCATCATTAAGCTTCTTCTGCTTTCTTCACTTCGTACCATAGCCACCACTTCATTAAAACATAGAACTTTCTGCTTCCCAAGAATCTGAATTCTAATCTGATCAAACTCTGGGTTTAGGCCCACTAGGAAGTCATAAACTCTGTCTTGCTCGATAAATTCCTTGAGAACCGCTGCATCACCAGGACATTTGGTGTTAATCACCGTATAATGATCCAATTCCATCCATAGAGACTTCAGCTGATTGGCATATTTTGTAACAATTTTATTCCCTTGTTTTGCCGCTAGTGTTTTCACCTTTACATCATATAGTTGAGCAGCATCTCTAGCCTTGGAGTAGGTTTGCTCCACAGCATCCCAAATTTCCTTGGCAGTGTTAAGAAACATACAAGTCTCACTAATTTCTGGAATCATTGAGTTCCAAAGCCAGGCCATGATCATGGAATCCTCTTCATCCCATGTTGCAAACTTAGGACTGTCCTCATCGGGTCCAGCACTCGTTAGATGACTTAATTTCCCCTTTCCCTTCAGCACCGTGCGGACTAGGTGAGACCATTTTAGGTAGTTCTTCCCATTCAGCCTATATGCAGAATGAATATTCTGCAGTTCTCTAGGTTGCTGAAATCGGGCCTCTACTGTCTCCTTTACATCAACATCTTCATTCGACATCTTTAGAGAACGGAATCCGAAGCTCCACACGTGGGTGTAAATGGCAGAGGAAAAATCGGCAATGAAGGCCGATCCGTGAGAGAAAAAATACATTGGCAATGCAGGTCAACTGATTTCAGATGAAGGAGAACCGTTGGCAATGAAGGCCAACTGGTTTAGAAGGGTGTCTTTCAGCAGAAACCAGGAGCAGTCCCTAACCGGAACTGCTCTGATACCATCTAAGAGAAAATAGGGTTTTAATTATTTTTTCATTAAATCAATCACTGAGATATATATACAGAAGGTCCTAGCTCTATTTTAGGAAACGTCTTAAACATCCTAGCACTAATTCAGGAAACAGAATATCTCCTAATCTTAGGCTGTAATTCCTTGATTTAGGAGATTATATTTATTACATCCAAATTACACCAAATATATACATTCCTAAAATAACACTCCTAAGAATCAGCATACAAATCCACACGGATTCCCACAATATCTCTACATATTGTACTCTGTTTTATGGAATAAACACAGAAAAATTATTGTTGACATGGTATCAAATCATGATCTTGGGTTCCCTGATTCTTGATCAAGCAAGGGTCCAAATTTTGCTCAGCATCCATGGCTGACTCCACCGAAACCATCCTTGAAAATCTGACATCGAAAATGACAGAGGTCTTGACGAAGGTCCAGACCTCTCCCTCACCCATCACTGATTCCCCGATGGTTCCAATCAGCATCAAGTTGGATGGTTCCAACTATGGATTATGGTCCCAGATTGTTGAGATGTACATCTCCGGAAAAGACAAACTAGGATACATCAATGGAGACTACCCCCAACCACCAGAAACCAACCCATCATTTTGGAAGTGGCGCACGGAGAATGCCATGGTGAAAGGCTGGTTGATCAACTCCATGGACTATTCCTTGGTCGCGAATTTTATTTGCTACCCAACGGCTAAGTAGGTATGTGATTCTGCTGCCACAACATACTTTGATGGAACTGACACCTCGCAGGTATACGAACTCAGACGTTGTGTATCTCAAATGAAACAAGTAGGCGGATCAATAAAAAAATACTATGACAATCTACAGGGTTTGTGGCGAGAGATCGATTTCCGTTGTCCAAATCCAATGGAATGTTCAAATGACATAAAAAGCTACAACTCCATTCTATAGGAGGAGCGAGTGTACACCTTTCTCGATGGACTAGATGACCGAATGGTTCATGTTCGGAGCAATGTTCTACGCCTGAAACCTTTCCCTTCAATTGAGCAGGCATATGCCCACGTTCGAAGGGAAGATCTTCGACAATCTGTCAAGGTATCAGGTGTGGAGGCAGCAGATATTGGTGCTGTTATGGCCATCAAAGGCGTGAAATCTGGTCATTCACAAACTTTGCTGAAGTTTGGGTCATCCTCACGATCCAAGGGTCATTCTGATGGGAATAAGTGCACTCATTGTGGGAGTACAAAACATACCCGGGACACCTGCTTCAAACTGCATGGTTACCCTGACTGGTGGCATGAATTACAAGCCCGAAAGAAACGAGATGCTTCCACGACTGAAGACATCCCAGGTCGAGCAACGGTGGCCACTGCTGACTCTCAACTATCCCTTATTCCCGTGGCAGAACTTTCCACCTCAATCTCGGATCAAGGTAAATGTGGTCAAGTTTTTTGTAGCTTTACTACTCGGAAAGATGGTCCTTGGATTATCGACTCTGGGGCGACGGACCATATGACATTTGATCCAAATGGCTTCTCCAACAAAACTAAGCCAAGGAGGACTTGCATTGCCAATGCCAATGGGGCAACTTACCCAGTCACAAGGGCTGGAAGCGTGCCCCTGTCTCCCTCTCTCTCTTTAGCTCACACTCTTCTTGTTCCATCTCTTTCCCATAAGTTGATGTATGTGAGTCAAGTTATTGAAAAGCTTAATTGTGTCGTACTGATATACTCTACTTTTTGTCTTCTCCAGGATGTTCTTAGCAAGGAGATTATTGGGCGTGGTACTAAGAAAGGGGGGGAGGGGGGCCTGTATTACTTGGATAACTTCAGCCTGGGCAGAGCAAATCACACGCATCATCAAACCAGTAGCCAAGAACAGGAGATTTGGCTCTAGCATAGGCGCTTGGGGCACCCTTCATTCGGCTATCTCTGGCATCTACTCCCATCCTTATTTTCCCGTTTGCAGAATGTAGACTTTAAATGTGATACATGTATCAAGGCTAAAAGCCAATGAGTTTCTTATCCAGTTAGCTTGAATAAAACTAATACTCCATTTGCCTTGATACACATCTTGATACACTTCGATGTGTGGGGATCATCCTCGATAACTACTTCCTCTAGTTACTATTGGTTTGTAATTTTTGTCTACGATTGTACTCGAATGACATGGCTCTACCAGTTGAAAACCAAAGACGAAGTTTTCACTGTTTTTCATGCCATGATTCAGACTCAGTTCTCTTCCAAGATAAAAATTCTTCATGCCGATAATGGTGGCGAATTCATCAACCAAAGATTTTAGGCCTATTTCAAACAACATGGTCTCCTCCATGAGACCTCATGCTCTCAAACACCACAAAAAAATGGTGTCGCCAAGAGGAAAAATCAGCATATTCTAGTAACACCCCGTGCTCTACTCCTTGCGGCAATGGTGCCGAGTTGCCATTGGGGGAATGCTATGGCTACTGCCGTGTACTTAATCAACCGTATGCCATCTAAAATTCTACACTTTAAAACCCCCTTACAAATCCTCTCTACTCATATATCCCTTCCTTCAATATTGATGCTTCCTCTTATAGAATTTTCGGGTGTGTTGCCTTTGTCCACTTCCACAAGAATCAACGTACCAAACTGGACCCATGTGCTGTTAAGTGATTATTTTTGGGATATGGTTAACATAAAAAAGGCTTCCGGTGCTATGATCCCACTACCAACCGAACCTCTAGTACCATGGACATTACTTTCCTTGATTCTGAGTATTTTTATTCTTCACTAGTACCCAATTCTTCCCTTCAGGGGGAGACTCAAGTAGAAGAGTCGAATTGGTTGATGGGCCTCGCGGTTGAGCATGGAACTGGGAATAGAGAGGTTGAACCACACGATGTATCACCAGAAATTGAACATGCAGAATTGAGAAATGAAGAACCTAGAAATGAAGAGGCCGAAAATGGAGAACCAGAAAATACAGAGTTCCCTCAGTCCCCTTATTCCTCAGTACCTGAAGACGCTCCTCCTCCCAAGAATTTTCAAGGTAAGTACTCCCCACTGCACCTTTACATGCTAATATCCTGGATTCTTCTACTGGTTATGTGTTGCCTTTTAGACACAATCATGGGAAACTACCAAATAGATACTCTCCAGATGAAGAAGAAAGAAAGTCCAAGTACCCAATTGCAAATTATGTATCTACACAAGGTCTTTCCAAGCCTCTCAAGACTTTCACTCAAAACACTAGCCTCCTGCCATATCTCTAGCAGTGTTGTGGAGGCGTTATCTAATCCAAAGTGGGCATGAGCAATGCAAGAAGAACTAGAAGCCTTAAAGAAAAATAATACCTGGAAGCTGGTCCCTTTACTGGAAGGGAAAAAAAAATAGTGGGATGCAAATGGTTGTTCTCTATATAATACAAGGCTGACAGAACAATTGACTGATACAAGGTGAGACTTGTGGCGAAGGGTTTTACTCAAACATATGGCATAGACTACTTAGAAACCTTCTCACCAGTAGCTAAACTGAATACTGTAGAGTCTTATTGTCTCATGCAGCAAATTTGGACTAGCCACTACATTAACTCGACATGAAGAATGCTTTCCTTCATGGCGACCTTGACGAGGAGGTATATATGGATATTCCGCCAGGATATACAGGATCTGCTGAGACCAAAATTGTTTTTATAGAAAGAAGGAATGTTGGAATGTATGAATATTATTCCTTGAATCAATTGTGTACAGAGAAGGTTACAATATATAGGCTAATGCCATTGATTGCTATCCTAAAAATAAGGGAGAAAAATCAGCCCTAATAAAAACAAGAATAAAATCATATTTGTACATATCTGATATTAATGCTGATATATTACAACACTCCCCCTCAAGTTGGTGAGTGAATATCTATCATTCCCAGCTTGCAAGTAAGATCTTGAAATCGCTCTGTGGGAAGCCCCTTGGTGAAAACATCTGCTAATTGGTGCTCTGAAGGGACGTACTCTGTAGTTATAAGGCCATCATCTAATTTTTCCTTGATAAAATGGCGATCAATCTCTATATGCTTTGTCCGATCATGTTGAACCGGGTTGTGAGCAATGCTGATTGCAGACTTATTATCACACAGTAACCTCATAGGAGCTTCATACTTTATTCTAAGATCATCGAGTATGATTCTCATCCATAACAGTTCACAAATTCCTTGTGCCATAGCTCGAAATTGAGCCTCTGCACTTGACCTTGCAACAACATTCTGTTTCTTACTTCTCCAAGTCACCAAGTTTCCTCCTAAAAACATGCAGTAACCTGAGGTAGACCACCTGTCTACAACTGACCCGACATAATCTGCATCTCTATAGGTTTCAATGGTCAATTTCTGTTCTCTCCGAAATAGAAGTCCTCTTCTCGGGCTTGTCTTCAAATACTGGAGAATTCTATTCACAGCTAGCATATGTCTCTCACGAGGATCATGCATGAACTGGCTAACCACACCGACAAAGATAGGCTATGCAGTGCGGTGTGAGACAAATATATCAGTTTTCCCACAAGTCTCTGATATTGTGCCTTATCTACCCTTGGGCTCTCCTCATTGTTTCCAATCCTGTGATTTTGTTCAATAGGTGCCCTTGTGGTTTTGCAACCTAGCTTACCTATTTCCTGAAGAAGATCCAGGACATATTTCCTTTGGGAAATAAAGATGCCTTGTTTGGAATAGGCAACCTCTATCCCAAGGAAGTACTTGACTTCCCCAAGTCCTTCATTTCAAGCGTGCAACTAGTTTTTCTTTTAGGACTGTTTCCCAACCTCATCATCACCAAGAATGATCATGTCATCAACATAAACGGAAGAAGTGTAAGCTTGCCTTCTTTGGAATGTTTTATAAAGAGGGTATGATCTCCCGGCTCTGCCTATAACCTAAGGACACCATAGCATTGGTGAACCTCCCAAACCAAGCACGAGGAGACTGCTTGAGTCCATATAAGGCTTTCCTTAACTTGTACACCATATTCCCTCCACCGGTAGGTTCATATCCTGGTGGGATGTCCATATATACTTCCTCTTCCAAATTCCCATGGAGAAAAGCATTTTTAACATCAAATTGGTGCAAGTCCCATCCAAAGTGTGCTGCCAAGGAGAGAATGATCCTGACTGTGTTCATCTTTGCTACTGGGGCAAATGTTTCCTCATAATCAATCCCATATGTCTGAGTGTACCCTTTTGCATCCAGCCTTGCTTTGTATCGGTCTAGAGTACCATCAGACTGATATTTCACTGTGTAAATCCATCTGCACCCAACTATCCTTTTGTCCTTCGGCTTATCAACAATTTCCCAGGTTTCATTCTTGTTCAAAGCACTCATTTCTTCATGGATGGCTTGAACTCAATTCTTATTCATTAATGCTTCTTGTACTGAAGTGGGGACTCTAGTAGAATCATTAATGCTTCTTGTACCGGTCTAGAGTACCATCAGACCAATATTTCACTGTGTAAATCCATCTGCACCCAACTATCCTTTTGTCCTTCGGCTTATCAACAATTTCCCAGGTCTCATTCTTGTTCAAAACACTCATTTCTTCATGCATGGCTTGAACCCAATTCTTATTCATTAATGCTTCTTGTACTGAAGTGGGGACTCTAGTAGAATCAATTGTTGAAATAAAACTCCGATGCTGTACTGATAGGTTTTTAGTGGACACAAACTGAGATATAGAGTATTTTGCACAAGTTCTTCTGGCTTTTCTTAAGGTTATTGGCAAGTCATCAGGGTTAGGTTCACAAATATCATGTAAAGGACTATTCAAAGGCTCAGAATCAGGAATGCTTACCTCTGGTTCGGGCCACTAAAGCTGCTGTTGGACCAGGTTGGGTTTTTTCCGATAATACACCTGCTTGTATCGATCTATAGGAACAAATACTAATTCTTTAGGTGTCTCTGAAGTACCAGAAGATGATGCCACATCCTTCATCAGAGGAGGGACAGATGACTCAATAGATTCAGCCAGAAGAGGAACAAAAGATGACTCAAGAGACTCAGCTTCTTGACCACTCTCCCCCTGAAGCTGAGGACGAAGGTGAAAAGACTCGGATTCATGAAAAGTGACATCCATGGAGACATAGACACAACGACTTTGAGGATGATAACATTTGTACCCCTTTTTGTCTGGTGCATACCCTATGAAGATACATTTGACAGCCCTAGGATCTAACTTACCATGATATTGACTATGGACATGAACAAAGGCAACACAACCAAAGACATGACACAGGAGATTCTTCGTGGTAGGAACGGAAGGGAAAAAGGAAGTCATGAGTTTCACAGGACTAAGACCATCGAAGACACGGGAGGGCAATCTGTTCATCAAGTATGCGGCAGTTAAGACAGCTTCCCCTCAATGAGACTTAGGGACAGACATTTGGAATAGAAGTGCTCTTGCAATTTCTAGGAGATGACAGTTCTTCCTTTCTGCAACCCCATTTTGTTGGGGGGTATCAACATGAGTTAACTCATGTAACACACCATGTTCTTTATGGAATTTTGTGAAATGTTGATTCACATATTCCTTGTCATTATCAGATCGTAACCTTTTTATAGATTTTCCAAACTAGGTTTGAACCATACGATAGAAATTCAAGAATATTTGAAACACTTCAGATTTATCTTTCATAAGAAATATCCATGTGACTCTAGTGCAGTCATCAATAAAAGAAACAAACCATTTTGCACCAGATATATTAGAATTAGAGGAAGGTCGCCACACATCAGAATGAATAAGATCAAAAGGTTCAATACTTTTATTATTTCTTGGAGAAAAAGTTGTGCAATGGTGTTTCGCAAACTGACAAACATCACAAAGAAAAGACTCAACAGACTCATTTTTAAACAATTGTGGAAATAACTACCTAAGAAGATTGAAAGGAGGATGACCAAGGCGTTTGTGGTGAGGCCATATCTGAGATGCAGCAGAATCTGAACTTGTCTCATGACTGGATGTTGACACCGTCTGACTGATACTACCATGAGTCCGATGTAGAACATATAACCCTCCCTGTTCCTTAGCAACCCCAACCGTCCTCCCCGTATTAAGATCCTGAAACACACAATGAGAGAGAAAGAAGGTCACTGTACAGTTTAAATCTCTGGTAAGCTTATGAATTGAAATAAGGTTATTTGGCAAATGAGGGAAATGAAGCACATTATGTAAAGGAAGGGAAGGTTGAAGTGAAGTAGTACCACATCTTGAAACAGGGACATGGGATCCACTAGCAAGCATGATGTGATGCTTACTAGATAATTTAGAGTAAGTGGAAAAATATGAGGGATGAGGGGTCATATGATCAGTAGCACCAGAGTCAATAATCCAGAGATCCTTAGATACAGTATTAGAAACATTAAAGGATAATGAACTTAAATTCTTACCAGTCATGGTTAGAGAACAAGTGCCAGAAGGCTTACTCATAGAATCCAAGATAGTGCGCAAACGATCCATCTCGGCTTTACTAAGCGCCAGAATTGTCTCCCCAGATAGTGGTGCAGATACCTCTTCACCCTCAATAACCAAGTCGGACACTGTTTGATTAACTTGCCTTTGTTGACTGCCTTTAAAACCCCCAGAGCGTCCAAGAACCTTGTCTCTGCCGTGGAGTTTAAAACAAGTGCCTTAGTGTGGCCAAACTTCTTGCAATAAGGACACCAGCGCTCGTCACGTTTGGCGGATGACTTCCAAGAAGATGATCCAGGCTTTTCAGATGATAACCCACCAATAGGACCTTTGCTGGTGGCCAAAGCAAAACCATCACTTGAATTACCATTATTCAACATGACAGCCCGACGACTCTCTTCCTCCCTAACTGTGTAGAACACCTCGGAGAGAGAAGGAAGCTTGTCCTTAAAATCTGAACCTGAATAGGATCATACTCAGAATTCAACCCAGAGAGAAACTTAAAGACCCGTCCACGCTCAATAAACTTGGTTAAAGTAGCAGAATCCTCAGTGCATTTCATCTTTAAATCCTGGTTTTGATCCAGCTCCATCCATAAACCATTCAGAGTACCATAATAATCAGTGACAGAAAGAGATCCTTACTTGGTATTAAAAATTGTGTTTTCTAATTCATAACATGCAGCAATATCTTGTTTCATAGAATAGGTTTGACTCAAACTATCCCAAATTTCACGTGCAGAAGTAAAAAACATACAATTCTTACTGATATCTGGTGTCATAGAGTTCCACAGCCAAGTCATAGTCAAAGAATCTTCATCATCCCAAATTCCAAATTGTGGGTCATCTGCCTTCGGAGGATCCCCGACAATGTGTGACAACTTCCGACGACCCTTGAGAGTGGTGCGAATAACCTGGGCCCATTAGAGATAGTTCTTACCATTGAGGTGATAAGAAGAGTGTAAAACTGGAAGATTATTTGGATTTAGTGTTGCAACGGCAACCAGAGGCATTGGAACGACAACCGGAGGCGGCGTAGTGATGGTGGAGGACTGGGTGTCTACTGTAGACATTCTGGTTGGACCCGAAAACAGTTAGAAATGAATAGGGAGGAGTCGACGATCAGAACGGAGGGGGTCGCGCGGTGAACGGCGGCGTGGAGGGCGGCGCGTGGCTCTCACTCGCGGACAGTGCGGCGGCGTGTGGGCTGCGCGTGGGTGGTTGGTTTGGGGTGGGCTTTTCGGATGTGGCCGGAAAAATGTCGACAAGCAGTCCGGCGAGGGTGGTGAGACAAAAATTGGCGGCGGCGGGTGGCGGGTGGTGGTTTTAGGTCTCAGGCAGCAATAAGGCTGTAATAGGAGACAGCAATAAGGCTGCTCAGCGAAAGGAAAAACAAAGGCAAGCCCTAGGAACAACCTAGGCTGCTGATACCATATAGAAAGAAGGAATGTTGGAATGTATGAATATTATTCCTTGAATCAATTGTGTACAGAAAAGGTTACAATATATAGGCTAATGCCATTGATTGCTATCCTAAAAATAAGGGAGAAAAATCAGCCCTAATAAAAATAAGAATAAAATCATATCTATACATATCTGATATACATATCTGATATTAATGCTGATATATTACAACAGTTTTTAAATTGGAGAGGGCATTGTATGGACTAAAACACTCACCACGAGCGTGGTTTGGCTGATTTAGTTCAACTATGAGGAAGTATGGCTATCGCCAAAGTAACTCTGACCATACTCTCTTCCTGAAACACCAACAAAGCAAGGTGACAACATTAATAGTCTATGTGGATGATATGATAATAACAGGGGATGATGTCAAGGAGATTTTGAGGCTACAAACACAATTATCTACTGAGTTTGAAATGAAGAACTTGGGAAGGCTCAAGTATTTTATTGGAATAGAGGTGGCGAGGTCAGAAAGGGGCATATTCCTCTCTCCGCAGAAATTTGTGCTAGACTTATTGACGAAAGTGGGATTAGTAGAGTGCAAACCCGTGGATATGCCGATTGTGAAGAACCATAGGCTTGGGGAATATTCGGACCAGGTGCCAGCTGATAAGGTGAAGTACAAAGACTAGTGGGGAAGCTTATTTACTTATCTCACTCGCCCAGACATTGCTTACGCCGTAAGCGTGGTAAGCCAATTTATGCATAATCCGAGTGAAGACCATATGGGTGCCGTAATTCGAATACTCTGCTAACTAAAATCATCACCAGGAAAAGGACTAATGTTCTCCAAGAATGACCGTCTGAATATTGAAGGGTACATGGATGTGGACTGGGCAGGGAACATCTTGGATAGAAAGTCTACCTTAGGCTACTTTACATTCGTGGGAGGAAACTTTGTTACATGGAGGAGTAAAAAGCAGAAGGTAGTGGCATTGTCCAGCACTGAAGCAGAGTTCCGACGCATGGCAAAAGGATTGTGAGTTTCTTTGGCTTAGAAGTTTGCTAACAGAGGTCGGTTTTCCTCCTGGTTCTGCAATGAATTTATTCTGTGATAACAAGGCTGCCATCAACATATCTCACAACCCAATTCAACATGATCACACCAAGCACGTGGAGGTAGACCGACATTTCATCAAACACAACCTGGAGGAGAAGATTGATTATTCAGTTCCCTTTCGTTAAATCTGAAGATCATTTGGCTGACATTCTTACCAAGGCAGTTTCCAGTATAAACTTCTATGACTCACTTGACAAGTTAGGCGTTACAAATATCTACACACCACACCAACTTGAGGGGAAGTGTTGGTGTGAGTCACACAATTAGCCAGCTATGGAAATCTTAGATTTAGGAATCCCTTCAATCAAGAGTCAGACATGATTATAGCCGTAAATATTGTATAGATTAAATATAGCTTCCTAAAATAGTTTCTTGTATCTCTACATATTGTACTTTGTTTTATGGTATAAACACAGAAAAATTACTGTTGACAACTTGTAGCTGCTATTCATGCCCGTTTTCGTTCAACGTATCAGACGATCATCACTGAGGCCTATTAAACTGGCAATTAAACTCGGTTTCTTGGACCTAAAACTGACAATTTAAATATAGGTTTCGTGTCATTTGCAATAAATAAAAAGTTGCTGGTATTAGATTGTCCACATGCCAAAAAAGTCCCCCATCAAAAAATATTTCTAAAACTCAGATCAATAGATATTGAAAATTTTGCTCGAGTGTCAAAAAGTACCCGTTTCCCCTACTACACTAACCGATAAGAAACAAAGAAAAACAAAGGTGAAAACATTTCTAAATGCTCTTTGTGGTTTGTGACAGGCGTACACACATTACGTGGAAGAAAGGAGCCTAGAAATCATGGACCCTACATTAGCAGATTCGGCAGTAACTACCGAACAAGTAGCAATGTGCATTCAACTAGGGTTATTGTGCACCCAATATGAACCTCGTCGACGTCCCTCCATGGAGAGGGTTCTGTCCATATTAGAGGGTTGTGGCCATATGGAAGAACCAACAAGACTAGGAGTCTTTCACCGTAATAATGCTGATCCAAATAATCCTATGTGGTGGACTTGCGTGACGGATTTTCCCACACGTCCACTTAGTTATGAATCTGCACAGACAAGCGACACAGACATCGACATACTACTTGTACCCAAAAATGTTCTCAACGAGGAGATTCCGAGGGGTATGAGATCTGAGTAATTTATGCAAAAACCAAATGTTAGTTTACTTATCTGTAATAATTATATGGCTTAAATATATTTTTTAGTCTATTTAAACATATAAGTTTTTTATTTTGGTCTTTCAAAATATTTTGTAATGGTTTATGTCCCTATAATTTTATGAGTGAGTAAAATTTGTTTATACTCATTGGCTATTTAACTCTCTTATATTGAATTTTTGTTAATCATTGAAACGAAAGAGTTGAATTCAGTCAATTTCACTCACTTTTGAAATAAGAATAGAGATTAATTTTATTCATTTTTAAAATTATAGAAACACATTATAATAATTTTTTTTAAAACATTAAAATAAAAAACTGATATATTTGGAAGAATAAAAATATATTTAAGCCTTATATATAGTGTTTGTTGATACTCCTTGAAAATACTTTTGGGTAATATTTACGGCTTGTAACTGAGATGGATCAAGTTTCTTATACCTTATACGAAGCTGTAACTGCTCTGAAGCACTTGTCATAACTTATAACCTTCCCCTGTACCGGGGTCTCGGAAGATGTGTAAAACGTGTCTCATGTTTGTGGATCACAGGATCAGTCGTTTGTGAATGTTATTACTGCTTTTTTTTTTCTTGATAAATATCGAGGCATCAAGCCCAACAAAACAAAGAACTACAACCTGACTCTACGATCAAAGAAAGAACTACTGCTATCAGTAAATAAACATAAGGATAGAAGCCCAGGAACAATATGCAGGAGAAGAAGACCCGTGTCATAAGAAGTGAGCATGCCTCGCCAAAGCATCAGCAGAACCATTAGCTTCACGATACACGTCTCAGTAACACAGACCAGCTTCTAGTCATCATCTCTTATATAATTGTTATAAGGGGGGCACTTGGGTGTCAACTCTCACAACCTTTTTGCAGCAAACCGATCGCCATCTTGGAGTCAGATTCCAAGATGACTTGCCTGTGACCTTTATCATTAGCAAGACGCAGCCCATGATAAATTCCCTATAACTCTGCCAAGGTGATAGATACTACACCGGCCAATGTTCATCATGAAGCCGCCAAGAAAAGCACCCAAAGTCATCTCTAATCAAGCCTCCATGGGTAGCATTTTAGGTGTGCCCATCCATAGAACCATCAACATTAACGGTAACCCACCCAGAGGGACAGGTAGACCAAGCAACATAGAGAGTGTGGTAATGGTGATTGCCACTGGAACTACCATTAAGTCAGTGACAAAGCTACACCGTATTCCTGGGCAAGATGCAGAACTTGTGGAATCAAGTTCCCCACCAATTCTGCAAAAAGAAGCCAATCTCTCAAGATCTCAGCAAACCACTGCAAAAAGAAGCATTTTGCAGTAGCCAATCTCTCAAGATCTCAACAAAAAAAGAAGAATGAGTGGAAGGATGGACTAAGTTCTTCCGCACTTCAGACGTTGTGGTGTAATCCCAGATTGCATGCAAGACATATTCAGAAGCCCCCCCACACAGAGAACAACTAGCATCATGGGCAAGGTGACGATGGTATCTATTAGCGCTCGTAAGCAAAGTGTTTTGGACCGTGGACCGGGATCCTACCTAAAAGGGTCAATCCGGCACACGCTCCACCTTATTCCTCCATCAACACCCCCGAAAGGACTATAGGACCTCGGAATGCATAACTCATGAGGATCAGGGAATCAACAGATCTTCGTAACTGCTGATACGAATCTCTTTGATTCTACAACCTCTCCTCCCAATAAATGACTATAACGTCCACATTCCAATAATACCTGCATTGAATGCTCTGATTCCAATCATGCTCCATAAAGATCAGGCTAAGTAAACCTAAACAGATAACGGTTATTGAATGACTGAGACACCTTAGCACACTGTCTGACTTGAGCATCGGAGTCCTTTTTACAGGTACCACCCCCACCAGACCCTAACGGTGGAACGCAGCGGCAAAAAGGAGGAAACCACCAAACCATACATTCCACATGTATCCTTCTGAATTCGTTCAGAACATTTGGCGCTATCTGTGGAAATTCTGATAAATTACTATTCCCACGTTCATCATGGTGAGCACAAGGCAAAGTCAACGGAGAGGAAGTACTGCGCATGCTACCCCTGCTCACGGACAGGGCCCAGCGGTTCAGCGCGGCCCTCCTTCGGTCGCACCACCAGAAACCTCCGTCGTAAAGAGCAGGCCTGTTTTGGTAGAGACGCTCAACGGGAGACACGAAACTTCAGCATCAGCTGAAAGCCCAGTCCCCTCGCGAAGGATCTCTATCTGGGATAGACTTATCTACCCTCCAACTGGAGAGAATAACGCAAATTAAGGTGCAAGGGTCCCAGCGCATGCCCGCTTGGGAATCCCGAACTTGGATGCTGACCATTCACATTATGATGACAACTCGCAGTCTGGAATGACGAGGAATGAACTTCGAGAATTACTGCGCCAACAGACCGCACTGATTGACAACCAACGGCATCAGTTGGAGGAACAACGCCACCGTTTGGACAATTTAGAAAGGTTTGCGCAGGCTGGCAATGAGGGTGGTGAGCGAATTGCAGTTCAAAGGGAAGTCCATCATGTCGGTGCCGGGGTCATAGAAAACAGTGACCCGGTCCCCAACCACCAGCAGCAATTCTCCGACGCCTTAATGGCGTACAGGGTCCCGAGGAACTTCAAGCCCCCGAGCAACTTAGAGCCTTACGATGGGACCATGGATCCACAAGAGCACTTGGATGCTTATACCCAGTCCATGCAGCTCTACGGGTATACCCCAGAATTGTTATGCCGTGCTTTCCCACTCTTCCTGAAGAAGGATGCTCTTCGTTGGTTCGTGACCTTACGGACAAAAATTACAGGATAGGGGGACCTCACGCAGCGATTCTTGTTGCATTATACCACGGCCAAAGAACGACCGAAGTCGATTGATTCTCTCTCTGGAATTCGCCAAAAGAGTGATGAATCCCTGCGCGAATACATCAAGAGATTCAGTCATGCTTGTATGGGTATAGAAAACCTCGATGACAAGATAGCCCTCCATTATGCCAGAAATGGTCTACGGACTGATTCAGATTTCTTCCGGTCACTAGCTAAAAAGAAGCCGGCCAGTTTAGATGAGTTCCACTTACGGGCAGATAAGTACATTGAACTGGAAGAGATTACCAGGGCGAAAGAAAGCCTTGAAAAAGGTGAACCAGTTCAAAAAAAGAATCACAATTCCGGCCAGCCCCGAGATCCCTCCAAGAGTGAGCGGTATAGGCCCAAGTATTCTGAGTATACTCCTTTGAACACCCCTCGAGAAACAATCTTGAAGGAGGTCCTTCAAACCGAGTTCCAGGATATCAAAAGGCCACCACCTGTTAAAAAACAGTCCCAGAGGGATCATTCGAAGCATTGCAGGTGGCACAATAGTTACGGCCATGAGACCGAAGATTGTTATTAGCTCCGAGATGTTATCGAGTCCCTGATCAAAGAAGGACGTTTGCAGAAGTACATTAGTGGTTTTCGTGGTAATCAAGACCACGGAAGGAGAAGGAATCAAAGACGAAGCCGAAGTCCACAGCGGAGTCCAAACCAACATCGGCAAAGAACCCGTAGCCCGGCCAGAAGAAACCTAAGTCTCGTCAGAAGATCTCGAACCCCGACACGCTGAGATGGGGAGAACAGACAAGGACCAAACCGGGATGCTCAAGAAGGTGGATACCGGAAAGATAGATTAATTCATACCATCGCTAGAGGGTTCGCTGGAGGAGGAATGTCAAATAATTCCCGAAAGAAGGCACTTCGGACGGCGATTTTAAGCGTGTCAAGTTCTTCACGAAGACCACCCGCCCGAGATAGTGGAATACCTCCCATCTCTTTCTCCGAGGATGACTACGGCGATATCATCTGGGATCATGACGACCCACTAGTAATCTCCGGAGTAATATCCAATGCCGAAGTCCGTCGAATTTTTGTGGACCAAGGGAGTTCGGCAGATATCATGTTCATGGACACCTTTGAAAGGCTGGAATTCCCTTTGTCTGAATTAACACCATATGAAGGTGAGCTCACTGGTTTCTCTGGGGAGAAGGTCACCCCGGTGGGATACTTTGATACTTTCCTGACCTTGGGTGACGACAGCGCGTATAGAACCGTGAAGGTGAGATTCTTGGTTGTGGATTGTCCCTCGGCCTACAACATCATTTTGGGACGTCCTACGTTGAACAGCATTGCCGCTGTAATCTCCACCGCCCACCAGGCCATGAAATTCCTTAACCGGGATAATAAAGTAGTCACGGTCAAGGGTGATCAGATTGCAGCCCGCAAATGTTACAACGAAAGTCTAAAAATCAATAGGCTATCGAGAAACAAGAAGGCGTGCACACCCATCCCAACCCACCAAGTCAATGTTTTAATGACTGAATTGGATGCACGAGAGGAAATCCGAGGCACTAGACCTCAGCCCGACGGAGACTTGATCCCGTTACAGCTTGGTGATGAACCTAATCACACCACCAAAATTAGGGCAAACCTCGACGGGCAGGAGAAAGCTCAATTGGTAAAACTCTTGCAAGAGAATAAAGATCTTTTTGCCTGGACATCTGCTGACATGCCTGGAATCGACCCCGCTTTCATCTGTCATCGTTTATCTATTAAACGAGATGCAAAGTCGGTCTCTCAAAAGAAGAGGAAGGTTGGCCCAGAAAGGCAGCAGGTCATTGAAGGGCAAGTAAAAGAGCTCCTGAACGCCGGATTCATCAGGGAGATTTCATATACCACCTGGCTGTCGAATGTTGTCTTGGTTAAAAAATCCAACGGCAAGTGGAGGATGTGTGTGGACTATACCGACTTAAACAAAGCATGCCCTAAGGATCCATACCCCCTCCCTAATGTGGACAAGCTGGTTGATAGTTCCTCCGATTTCCAGCTACTGTCTTTCATGGACGCTTACTCCGGGTACAATCAGATTCCGATGTACCCCGGGGACGAAGATAAAACCTCGTTCATCACTGAAAAGGCAAGTTACTGCTACAAAGTAATTCCTTTTGGGTTGAAAAATGCCGGAGCTACATATCAGAGAATGATGAACAGGGTCTTTGAAGATTAGATAGGAAGAATGCTAGAGGTCTACATCGATGATATGGTAGTCAAGACCTCGTCGTCAGGATCACACACCTCGAATTTAGAAGAAGTGTTTGAACAGCTTAGGAAGCACAATATGAGGCTTAACCCGGAGAAGTGTGCATTCGGGGTCCAGGCTGGAAAGTTTCTGGGGTTCATGCTGACACACCGGGGAATTGAGGCAAACCCCGACAAGTGTAAGGCCGTGCTCGACATGCACAGCCCCCGGAATATGAAAGAAGTACAGCAGTTAAATGGACGGATCGCGGCTCTTACACGTTTCCTGGCTAGAGCCGCTCACAAATCCCTCCCACTTTTCAAATTGTTGAAAAAGGGGACCGGGTTTGAATAGACTCAGGAGTGCAATGACGCATTCGTCTCCTTGAAAAATATCTTGTCATCCCCTCCAATTCTCACAAGACCTGAGCCAGGAGAAACGCTGTACATATACTTCTCCATTCACGAGGAAGCCGTTAGTGCAGTACTTGTCAGAGAAACCGAGGGTGTCCAGAAGCCGGTCTATTTTGTGAGCAAAGTATTGCAAGGCCCTGAGCTCCGGTATCAGAAGATCGAGAAGGTCGCATTCACACTCATCGTCACGGCCAGAAGACTGAGACAATACTTCTAATGCCATCCGGTGGTGGTAAGAACAGATCAGCCTATCCGACAGATATTGCACAAACCAGACCTGGCAGGAAGAATGATTGCATGGTCTATCGAGCTTTCCGAGTTTTGAATCACCTACGAACCCAGAGTAGCAATCAAGGCGCAAGCACTCTCGGATTTTCTAGCTGAATTAACCTCGGAAACAAATAAAGCCGAGGAAAAACAATGGACCGTGTTTGTTGATGGGTCCTCAAACCCAAAAGGAAGTGGCGCCAGGGTAATAATAGAAAATTCCGACAGGGTCACCATAGAAAATTCCCTCAAGTTCGAGTTTCTCACCTCGAACAATCAAGCTGAATATGAAGCATGCATTGCCGGACTAACGATGGCTAGGGACTTGGGTGCCACCAAACTTAAACTGTGCAGTGACTCCCAATTTGTAACTTCCCAGATCCGAGGTGATTATCAAGCCAAAGAACCACTTTTACAGAGATATTTGCTAAAAGTAAAGCAACTTCTCTCAAGTTTTCAGTCAGTACAGCTAGAACACATCCCAAGAGAGCAGAATTCAAGGGCTGATTTCTTGTCCAAATTGGCTAGTACTAAAAGCCTGGGTAATAACCACTCTGTGATCCAGGAGATCATCCAACAACCATCAATCGCCGACATGACAATTTTCCAGGTTGACGGGGAGGAGCACGATTGGACTATGCCGTTGGTGGAGTACTTACAGTCCGGCAGCCTCCCTGATGACCCAAAGGAAGCTTCTAGACTAAAGAGAACCGCGGTCAGATATACTATCTATAATGGGCAGCTTTACCGACGGAGATTTTCCTTACCCCTCCTTAAGTGCCTTACGCCGAAAGAGGCCAAATATGTGTTGGCCGAAGTCCATGAAGGAAGTTGTGGACACCATCTAAGAAGGAAAGCCCTAGCTTTGAAGGCTCTCAGGGCAGGTTACTACTGGCCGACAATGGAAGCAGATGCTCTTGCACACGTTCAAGTATGTGACAAGTGCCAGCGGCATTCGGATCACTATCACGCCCCACCTGAAGAACTATCCACGATGTCCATACCCTGGCCCTTTTATCAGTGGGGAATGGACATCCTGGGTCCGTTCCCTCAGGCTCCCGGGCAGCTGAAATTTTTGATTGTTGCGGTGGATTACTTTACCAAGTGGATTGAAGCTGAGCCCGTAGTCACCATCACCTCGGCTCGAGTTCAGAAATTTACTTGGCGTCACATTATTACCAGATTCGGTGTTCCGGAGTCAATTGTTACGGATAATGGGACGCAGTTTAAAGATAAGGGGTTCGAAGAACTACTTTCTGGGCTGAAAATAAAACATCATTGTAGTGCAGTCGAAAACCCCAGGACAAACGGGCAGGCCAAAGCCGCAAATCAGATCATAGTCCGAGGATTGAAGAGAAGGTTAGATGAAGTAAAAGGGAACTGGGCCGAGCAGTTGGACCACATCCTTTGGGCCTACCGAACTACTCCCCACTCCTCGACCGGTGAAACTCCTTTCAAACTAACATTCGGATGTGAGGCCATGATCCCGGTGGAAATTGGAGAACCAAGCTTGCGTTCTCAGAACTTCTCGTATGATGATAACCCCGGGTTAATCACAGAGGACTTGGACCTATTGGAGGAAAGGAGACGCATTGCCCACATACGAGATGCCGCGATCAAGCAGAGAACGGCATCCCGGTACAACTTGAAGGTCATCCGAGAAGATTCCAGTCGGGCGACTTAGTACTCCGCAGAGCCGATGTCGGTGGAAGGAATGCCTCCCAACGAAAACTAGCCCCTAATTGGGAGGGTCTTTACCGCGTTGTAATCAGCACCGACAAAGGAGCTTATACCCTAGAGACTTTAACAGGGAGGCCGGTAAAAAATTTTTGGAACGCAGACAAACTTAGAAAGTACTACAGCTGAGTGCCTTTTCAGGCCTAGTCTCCTAGTTAAACTTTGTTTGATCTGCCCAATTGTTATGAAACGCACATTGTGATACTCAATAAAGTAAGTGTTATTTTTTCTATTGTGCCATTTTTCTATTCAATTTTCAAGTTTTCAATTACTTCATAGTACCAACCGAGATGTGTTACATAGTTCGTGCAGTAGAAAAATCCTATATTGGGAAAATTCTAGCACCAAACTAAAAGCACGAAACGACCTCGGCAAGGACTAGTCTTTTAAAACATCGTCGTGCGGTATCCTAAAAAGGACCCTGGACATTGTTTCTTACCTTTGGCACGGATCTTAAATGCCGGATTTATCTGGGCATCGGATCCTAAGCCAAGGTTTAAGCAGTTCTACAAAGAATAAAGAATATGGCATCTCGATCAGCAAGAACAACGATAATTGATAAGGCCCAAACTGGGTTAATGTTTACAAAAAATCGGGGTACAAATAAACCAAAACCTCGCGCAGAAGGTTCAAAAAAAAATCCTAATCTGCAGCTGAGTCCGGACCACGGATATTAGAGTCTTTAGCCAATTTTGAAGAAGCCACACGAGGAGCTACAAGAGATCCCTCCCGAACCACCTTTCCGGAGTCAAGCCCATCCAAAACCAATGCAACCCCGGGGTTGAAATGTTGAACTTGGCTGACAGCGTTGCTGAATTGATCTTCCTTTATCTTGGTACACAACGATATCAGCTGGTTAACATCATCCTGAAGAGAGGTAATTTTAGCCTCACACCACCGAGACTTGGCTCGAGAATTGTCACTCTCAGCCCGGAGCACGGCAATCTGTTTCTGCTGCTCGGTCAGGGTGGCCTCCTTTGCCTTGCTGGCATCCTTCAAAGCAGCTACTTCGGTTTCTAACTCCTTTACCAGAAGTAAAGCTTCATCTTTGGCCTTTACGGAATCCTCCAGATCCTTGAGAGCTTTGGTTTCACCTCTCTTGGCCGCTGCCAGTTTGTCCGTCATTTCTCGTTCATGTTCCTCGAGGGCGTGCTCTAAGAATCGAGCTTCGGCAGCAATATGGATCCCCATGTTTTGGAAAGCCAGCAAAGCTTCCTTTGGACTGCGTCGGGCGAAGTGATCCACAACCTCTTCATCAAGAATGTGAAAGTCAATAAACTCCTGGGGATCGGCTTCCTCACGAAACAGCTCTATTGGCCCGAAAATTTCTCCTGTCGCTATCCTCTTACTCCGGCCACTAGACTGCCCTTCTTCCAGTGCTGCCCTCTTACGTCCCCGGGGTGATTCAGGAGAATCGTCCACATTGATAAGTTCCACTGCCTCAGAAGGAACCTCGGGCATCATGCTCGTAAGGGACAACATGAACCCTACTGGAGGACTCATTGGGACATCAGAATTCCTTGCCCTAAGTGTCTCCAAAATCGCCAAAGAATCACCACCCACCATCTCGGCTAAACTCTCTGCAAAACATAGAAACAAAGTCAGACGCATTAAAACATTGGGCATTTAAATATACACCACGGCCGGCCGACGTTACCTAGCACGGTCCAAAGTTCATCATCATCCAGACTATCTAAAATATCTTTAGGCCGGATCTTGCCGACCTCTTCAACCCACATCTCGAAGAAGTTTACACATTCAACCTCTTCATCGGTAAGCTAGTTGATCTCCCTCTCAAATGATTGAGTAGGGATGCTCCATGCCGACGGGTTCCAATAAAGACTGAATACTGTCTCCTCACCATTACCCAGCCAAAAGGGACGATTACCGCTAGCCGCCTTCAATTTGAAAAATTTCTCCTTGAAGTCCTTGTAACTCTCCAAGTATGGCAAGAATACAGCCCTTCCTTGCCGAGATCGGCGAGAGCCAAGACTATCTGTCGAGCACGGGATCCAAGGGTTGAATACCGTCTATGAAAATAGAAGAATGCCCCGTCAGAGCATCGCAACCCCACTACCTGGCATATTCTTTCGAAGGCCAGGATGTTTGCCCAACCGTTGGGATGGATTTGACTGGGGGCAGCATGAAGAGTCCAGAGAATAGCAATATGAAAATCGTTTAAAGGAAGTTGTAGTCCGAACCGCGTGAAAAAGTCCTCGTAGAGATACATGAAGTGCTCGCCTTCTTCACGGGTCCAGCACACTCGTTCTCTCCCTGGGGACAAAATCACGAACTCATCATCCCTTTCACCCCCCTCGGTGAGCTCCAGGTATTCCTTCAGCTTATCTAGTTCTGCGCCGGACTCATAACGGGATATCCTATCATAGGCGTCGTCGGCAACCCACGTACAGGGTAACAAAGGACCTCGGCGAATCCTAATCGCCTGCTCCGCTTGTTGATCCGAGGCCGGGGCAGGGGCTTCACCTCTTGGCCGTCTTCTTCTGGCCATTTAGTTTCCTGGAAGACACACAGAGGCCTAGGGTCAGAACCAAAGATGTTCAAAACATCCAAACATGGCAGTGGGTAAGCAGCAAACTAACACCCACGCACCGGCCTCTGCACCCACCGAGACTTAAGCCTCGGAAGGACATCCCCGCCCGCCGTACGCGGCGCAGTAGGGGAGGTGCAACATCAGGCAACGCCATTGGAAAGGGGGACGAAATAACTATCCCCAAAATTAACAGAAGAGAAAAATAAACAGTCCACCAGAAGGACGTTCGCATGTTCAAGTTATCAGTAAAAATGGTGTTTAGAGGAAGAAAATACCTTGACAAAGGCTAGTAGAAGCTTTAAAACGCAATCACCACCGTTGACAGCCGTGAAAACTTGTTGGATTTCCTCTCAGGCAACCAATTTTTAAGCGGAAACAGTAAAAGGTGAAAAAATGGAAGGACAAAGCCCTATTTATAGAAGCTACAGTTAAGGGACATTTCCGTCCATTCAGTCTGAATTTGAAAAGATGTTCATTATGGTGCGCAAAGCACTATGCACGACCCCTCAACCATAGCAAGCCACGTGGCCCATGTCACTGTCATGGCAGTTGAGGGGACACCCGCTCAGCAGACCCAACCAACCCTAGTATCTACAACGTCTACAAAATATTAAAGACCCCGGCTCATTATATATCCCGGTAATTTCCCTCACGGTAACAAATACCCCAGTTTAGTTGCTTAAGCTTTGCACTTCGTCTGTCTCGGCAAAGTACAGAGCTGGGGGCATGTTATACAGGGTGAGCTTTGGACTCACCCCGGTACAATATAAATTCCACAAATCAAAAATGGTCAAAGAAGTCGCTTGATAATTCAATCAGATTTTATTTCATTTCATACATCGTCATACATCAATACAAGGAGAAGGAAAACATGGGATATGAAAAGGTTAAACAGCACTGACGAGCCCAGAGGCTAACTTTTTGCTGTTTACTTTCACATCCAGATTCTCTAGAGCGCACACCAGTCTCTTCCCTGTTGAGGCTTCTTGAAAAAGTGGATTGGCTTCAAAAAATTGAAGATAACCGGAACAGAACACTGCCGCGGGCTCAGGAAATTTCAGTCATACCACTCATCGGTTCCACTCACAAGGATAAAAGAAGACTGACGTGCGTCCTCTTCGGTTGAACGGAGTTTGGGCTGATCATGAAGAAGTTCATTCCGTTGGAGCCAGACCAGTTTCATGATCGTTCCAAGACGCTTGAAAGCAGTCACCTCAATGGTCCCCCTGGCTTATCTAAAATGAGGACCAAGAAGGGCTCTATTTCTCCAATTACCTCCGTCCAACACGACAGGGATTACAGAGTTTCCCAGCGAAGAAGTATGAATTAGACATTTCTTCGTACGCTGGGAAGGTAAAGTCCCCATCCTCATTAAACTGGGAAAGAAAAGTTCCTAATGAAACAAGGTTTTTGGCAGGAAAAGAAGTATCTTCAAATATTTTGGGAAAAGCAGAAACATGGTGGCCTTCGCAGAAAGCAAAACTTCTCTAACTCCCTCTGAACATAAGCACAGGCATAAGAATAGCAAAACCATTCTGGAAGATAGGAGGAAAAAGGAATAATTGTACCAGGCGTGAACCTTCTGTATTTATAGAACGGGAGACTTTGACCGACCCTACGAATCAAATCAGTGGCATTAAATGCTCTCCCTTTCCTATTGGTTACGAGAGCAACGGATGTTTGGGAAATATTGAAACTGATCCTCTTTTAAAGGATCCTTATCTCAATTAAGTCAGAAGCAACAGTTTCCAAAGGATAAGGATTCAGATTTCTATAAGTTTCAAAAGGAAGCAGCAAGATCCAGACTCCGGGGCAAGGGGTACGGATTTACCGATTTCCAACCCTGGAGATATTTCAATACAATGAACGTCGACCTCGGTACGAGACATCGTGAAACCTGGCTCTGAAGTCAGGGCGTAGCCCGTTGAGTTTTATGAAGCTAAATACCTTGGCACTTGACTATCCTATCTAAGCGCCAAGCTGAGGGTAACTGTTCTGGACCGTGGACCAGGATCCTACCCAGAAGGGTCAACCTGGCACACGTTCCACCTTATTCCTCCATCAACACCCCCGAAAGGACTGTAGGACCTCGGAATGCATAACTCATGAGGATCAGGGAATCAACAGATCTTCGTAACTGCTGATACGAATCTCTTTGATTCTATAACCTCTCCTCCCAATAAATGACTATAATGTCCTCATTCCAATAATACCTGCATTGAATGCTCTGACTCCAATCATACTCCATAAAGATCAGGCTAAGTAAACCTAAACAAGTAACGGTTATTGAATGACTAAGACACCTTAGCACACTGTCTGACTTGAGCATTAGAGTCCTTTTTGTAGGTACCACCCCCGCCGGACCCTAACGGTGGAACGCAGCGGCAAAAAGGAGGAAACCACCAAACCATACCTTCCACAGGTATCCTTCTGAATTCATTCAGAACACAAAGAATCATTGGCAACCAACCAAAGAAAGGCTCTCAACCGTTGAGGGATATGAGCACTCCATATCAGCTTGAAAAGCTTTTCGAAGTTCTCAGTAATGTTAGCCTGGATAACATATGTTGTTCGAACAGACAAAGCTCTATCACGAGTTGGCAACCACGCAATACTATTATACCCAGTATTAAATGAGGGCACTCTTTGAGAGTAGATAACTTCGCAAAACTCAGTTAGGAGGACATAACTCAACTTAGCTACGTCCCAGCACCCCAAGTCATCACAAAAATCAGCCACCATGTCATCAAGTCTCAGATTCTCCATTAGCTGGGTAGTGAAGTCCAACAAAGAATGAATACCGTTAACCCAGTGATCAACCCAGAACTTTACTCATCGCCCATCATTAACTCGCCATATAAGATTATTTTGAAACTGGCTCCACGTCTTACAAATCCCTTGCCAAGTTTTAGATGAGTTACTCGTTACTCATCCTATCAATAGAGGGAATAAGATCCTCACCACACCTATATTTATATTTTAGCACTTGAACCCACAAGGAGTCTTGTCTTTGAATATCATGTAGGCGCAATTCATGCTGCGAGAATGTCGAAATCCAGGACCTCCTGACCTCATAGGCTCACAAAGTCTTACCCAACTAATTAAATGAACTTTTCTCTTATTTTCGGTGTAACCCCAAACAAAATCTCTACAGGCCCGATCCACACTATCACAAACACCTGTTGGAAGTAGAGTGGTTTGCATGGCATACCTAGGAATAGTAGCAAGGGCTGCCTTGGCAAGGGTAGCTCTTCCTGCCAAAGGCAACGAGGTGGCTTTCCACCCATTCAGCCTATCATGAACTCGGTCAACATTATATATATAAGTCTCCTTATTTGGCTTCTTATGTAACAGAGGAACACCCAAATATCTACCAAGATCGGATGTTAACCAGAACCCAAACTCATTCCTAATTTCTTGCCTCCTAGTAGGATGGACATTTCTGGAGAAGAAAATGCATAACTTGGTAGCATTCACTCTCTGGCCAGAACTTTCACAAAACAAATCAAGACTACCTTTCACCACCTTCACTTCGTCGATGGAGGGATTAGTAAAGAGAACCAAATCATCCGGCTTAAAAGGGAGAGCTTGGGGCCACCCCGAGAAAGAGAAATAGGCTCCCATAAATTGTTATCCACAGCAATACTAATCAATTGAGAAAGTCTTTCAATACATAAAACAAATAAATTATGAGACAATGGATCACCTTGCTTTATACCTCTAGTTGGAAGAAAGGAAGGGGTAATCTCACCATTCCAAAGAACACTTATGGAAGGAGAAGTAAAACATTTCCATGTCACATGAACAAGCTTTTCAAGAAAACCAATGTCCACTAAAGTGTCCTTTACAAAAGCCCATTTCATATGATCATACACCTTCTCAAGGTCAATTTTTATAGTCATCCAACTCATTCTTCCTTTCTTTCTTCGCATACAATGAATAATTTCATGAGCAATAATTATATTGTCAAAACTCTACCTCCTAAGAATGAAACTACACTGAGTAAGATCAACCAACTTAGCCATCACAAATTTGAGATGAGAAACTATAATGTTAGTAATCAATTTAAAACTCATATTGCAAAGGCTAATGGGACGAAATTGAGTGATTAGCTTAGGATGATCCATTTTTGGGATTAGAGAAATCAAAGTAGCATTAGCATCCTTGATTATACTAGGATTATCCTTAGCTTCTTAAACCCACTTAGCAATATTTGCACTAGTAGTTTCCCGCTGCGATTTGTATAAAATCGCATGAAGGCCATCCAGCCATAGAGCCTTAACCCACCCATAGAGAAAAAGGCTCTTTTAATCTCCTCAAAAGTCATAGACCCATTGAGATCATTATATTCCTCCTCAGAAAATATAGGTAAAGCACCGCTCACAACAAAATTTGTAAACTGCCCATCATCTTCGTAAAGACTAGAATAGAAGCCCCTAGCCATATCTTTTAAAACATCATGGTTATTACACCAATCACCATTCTCATACTTTAGAGATGAATCTAGTTCCTTTGTTTCCTAGTCGAGGCCACTCCATGGAAATATCTTGTATTTTTATCACCTTTTTGAACCCATTTACATCGAGAATACTATTTCCACAACACCTCTTCCTGAACAAGATCCATCTCGTAATCTTTCCAAAGAGTCCTCTACAAATTTTCCACAAAATTATTTGTTCTCCATGGACAATTTTCTATAGATGCCCTCCAGTCTGTTTAACAAGTGTCTCTTCCTCCTGCCAATGTCTCCAAAAACCTCCTTATTCCAAATCTTGACTTCACTCGTGAAGTTAGTAACATTCTCCCACAAACCAATAGAATCATTCCAATAGTTTTGAACAAAACCAGAAAAGCTATCATGAGTGAGCCAGGACGCAAGGAACCTAAATGGTTTTTGTCCCCTGCCAGTAGCGGTAGTATCCTCCATCTTCAATAGGATAAGAGTACGGTTGGATTTTAAATAGGGAAGGTGAATCATAGAGGCAGAATCAAAACGAGTACTCCAATCCAGATTAGCCACATACCTGTATAGATGTTTTCTGATTCTACCTCTCTTCTAGGTGAAAAGTTAACACAAGAAACCGTCGTGAAGGCCATTATTAAACAAATAATCTCGAAAGAGATTTGCATCATACAGACTACTATCTTCCACAGAGACGTCCACATGGTTAAGAACGACATTAAAATCCCCACCTACACACCATGCTCCTGACATGTTCTTAGTTATACCCTTCAAATCATTCCACAGCTCACAATGAGGTCCAATATGGGGACTCGCATACATTATAGTGAAGAACCAATGCGTTTCATTTTGTCTAGCCACTCTCATGTGAACATATTGACTATTGGAAGCAAGAACATGCACTTTCCACATAGCCGTCTTCCATAAACACCAAATTCCCCAGTATGACCCATCGCATTTTCCACATAAGAACCATCAAATCCCATCTGTTTTATCATCTAGTTAACCTTATGACCGCTAATGTGGGTTTCTACCAGCACAATAAAATTATCCACATACTTTCCAGCAAGATCACAGAGAGAACTGAAACCACAACTATGTGCCCCCCTATAATTCAACATTACCGTATTCATTGAAAACCTAAACAATAAAGACCTACACGGTCTCAATGATATACAGGGCCATGCGCCCAATCTTCGGCCATGGAAGAAACTGTATTACCTTCATCAACATTAATAGGAATCTCCTGCATCAAAGATGAACTCGACGACGAGCTTTGGTGACTACCATTAGGTGGCTTTGTGACACCACTGTCATCATGTCCCCCTTTATTCACTGCTTGCACACCTGGTGAAACTTCCTGCGAAGGAGTATGTTGTTGCATGCCCAACATCGTATTAGTATCATCATAACAACCAGACTGAAAATGTGTCCACATATCATCTTGTATACATCTAAAGGCCTCCCAAAGAGCAAGATTGTTCTGGGCTCCCATCACCTTATCCTCCATGTTGTTTGCATCAGCTGGCCTTCTATTAGCTCCAAAATTACCAACATGTTTTGAGCTCTCACTTAGGCTTAAATTTGTAGCCAGCTATTTGGCCATACCTCCTTTACTAGTTTGATCTTTCTATTTATTGGGCTTATTATGTTTATGAGAATTTGGCCCAACCCCAACTGAGTTCCTCTTAGTCACAACCCTAGTCTCCACCACATTATCTTGCATGGCCATGTCCAGCCTCCTCCCCATTAAAAGTTACCTCAGATTTTAGGTCAACCTCAATCCTTTCCTTTTCAAGATCCATATCAGATGACAAAACATCGTACCTTGATTTTCCTCATGATTCTCTCCCCTACTAGCCTTATCATTGGCTTGATTACGACCCTTATCCATAGGGAATCTTCTTCTTTGCATTTTCTTTGCGTTTTCTTTGCCAACATTCACGGGCCAAACATCTGCTCATTATGATTCTCATTTGAATTTCTCTCCTTGGCTTTTACTGACATCAACCACCATCCTTACCACCATATTGCCCCCTGCAGGGTTGCCACCGGAGTAGACTCCTCTTTCTGTGAAAAATCCACATAATTATCCTATTTCTGCCCATATCTTCCGAACTTAAAATTGATGAGGTGAAGACCCTCGTATTCAACTCGAAAGTCTTGCCCTAGTGCTTTAATGGATGAAACCAGATTTCTTCTCAGTCTAACTCCACACAAATACGAGCAAAATGACCTCTAGAGTGTAAAGACTTATGCTTATCAATTTTTAACTTAGTACCCAATTTGGCCCCAACTCTCCACAGGAACTTTTCGTTATATAAGCCAAAGACCTTTAAAAGGCGCATGCATGTAGTCCTGTTCATTAAGGAACTTAACAAGAAAGAAGTCTTCATTCATATCCAAAACTTGAACATCCCTTTTTTGTTGCCCATAAAAACTTAAGTTTCATTTCCATCTAGCAAATGCCAAGTCTTTTCCCCAATAATTTTACTATTAGAGTATACTTCCAAGGCTTGCACCAATCTTCATATTCAGTCAATGAAACATCCACTACAGGATTAGGCTCAAAAGGACGAACCTCTTCATCTCCGTTATCCTCAGTACCATCAGGATTAAATACCTTCCATACTCACATGCACACCATCTTGGACAAGACCATCATCTGCTTCACCTTGATTCTCCTTCCCATTCTGCATTTTAACATTCTTGGTGCTTCGAGCCACTAATTCTTCTTCTTTTTTAGACCTCCGATCAGCTGAAACATCCTTTACCCTAGAGCTGCCACTCTCTCACTCTCACTCCCCATTTTTCGTTCAACCACTCATAATTACTGCTCTATTTCTTGACAAACATGGAATGCGACTAACAGACCTAAGTAATGGTCGTAGAAAATGTTACTTTTAGGATTTATTTGATACAAGTTCTTACATACTCAAGGAGTATTACACTACTCAATTGTAACATGTTTCACCTATAACCATATACATCGTTGGATCAAAAAAATAAAATATTATTAAATTCAATATAAACAGTTATAAAACTGTCTAGAGTAATACTTTGGAAGTATGATAAAATTTCTCGTTTGGTGCACTCTGAAAAATGAAGTGAAATTTTTTTTTTTGGGTGAGTAATCAGGGATGAGTTTTATATCAAAATAACGGATTGACAGACACTATTTTTTTTATTCTTGTAATTATATTATGAATTGATATTATAATCTCTATTAGTGTTTTAGCAGTTTACATTTGTAATGGTGTTTCTTTAAAGAAATCATAATTTTAAATTTAGACAGATGTCAAAAACATAATACACGCCTTAAGAGCTATACCTAAATATCTATAGCTATTGTAAAAAAAGAATTGAACATATAAACTCAACAATATTGTAAAAATTGTTGACTTTATAGTTGTTTTTGCTTTACATTCTCAATATCTCTATTAGTGTTTAAGCAGTTTACATTTGTAATGGTGCTTCTTTAAAGAAGAAATTATAATTTTAAATTTAGACAGATGTCAAAAACACAATGCACGCCCAAAGTGCTATACCTAAATATCTATAGCTATCGAAACAAAAAAGACATGAACATATAAACTCAACAATATTTTAAAATTTGTTCACTTTATAGTTGTTTTTGCTTATTTTCATGCTTAAACTCATGAATTTCAAACCTATATTTTATTTAAACTATATTAATCTTCTTAATAATATTATATGTAATTGGCAAATAACAATGATTTTGATAATAACAAATAAGGAAAAAATGGATGTGCCAAGATCTAGTCTCAAAACTTTCAAGTTTAGCATATAAGACTTACATCTTGTGTAAAAATAAAAAAGAATCACATTAGGCTCATAAACTAACACTTAATGAAAAACTGCGTTTTTAAGTTGTTAAAAATATTTTGAAAACCAAGCAAATGAGTCATAAGTGTTTGAAAATGTTTTAGAAAGTTTGGGTGCATATGGCATATAATGGCTTAATGTTTTTACATTTTTAGAAGCCAAATAATTGATTAGGGCATTGTCATAATCGATTATCTGGGCTGGACAAAATGTAATGTTTTTCATTTGCTTGCCAATAATTGATTATGTGTAATTCATAATCATTTTTTGAAAGTCAGTAAGCCATGGGTTTGGTTCATACAGGTAATAATCAATTCTTAATATACAATAATTTATTATTGGATTTTATAACAATTTCCTGCCCAAGTTTTAAAAGGCAATAATTGATTATAGCTTATGTATAATTGATTTCAAATATTTATATTAAAATATACAAAAATAAAAAAATAATAAAATATTTATTTTCTTTCCCTTTTTGATTAAGTGTCTTTATTTTTTTCACATCTCATATCCCTATTAATTCTCAACTATTTTTATTTATTTCCAAATGTAAAGATAATTTAAAAAATGGCTACATATACTCTCAATTTCTTAACTAAGTGTCTAGGAAACATTATGAGATGAAGTCAATTATGCTTAGTTTACTTATTAATAAAGTTAATTATATTAATTATCTTCATTAGTTAAATGCTTATCTTAAATATATTTTTTAATTTATATGAGATGAATTAATTTTTAGATAGTGACTAATTAATGTATAAATTTAATTTGAAATATTTATAAGTGTGAGATAGGACAGTGTGGGTTTTGATATTTTCCTTGCAGAGCGGGTATATATTTTAATACCTAAAAGTGCGAAGCAGGATCGAGTTGAGCAAACTGCCCTACTGCCCCCATTGTCAAGCCAAACTACAAATCTTATTATTATATGTTTTAAATGATACACATAAGGGGTCCCGAGCTCAATTTGGGATTTCCATAGGATTTTTTTGCAATAACTTACACACAAAATAACCTCTTTTTCTTGGTATGCATTTACATTTATTAACTTTATGGACTAACCTATTAAATAGGTTGACCTTCTTCAATATATATATATATATATCATTCACCAAATTTTCATAACATCCAATGGTGGTAAGCATGAAGGGCACTAGTGGACCCAATTTTAAAGGGTGTACAATAAATGTTGCTTGGAAAAGTAAGGAGAAGACTACTGCTAACCATTAGACAGACCTGCAATAAACAGACTCTATAATGCAAGAAAAGAAAAGTAATATTAGAAATAATAATTAGAAAAGTATAAAAGTGTGCACGTACTCATTAAAGTATTATTATGTATTATGAATTACTTCTTTATTTTATGAAAAGTCATGTATTAATTTGAGCACTTTGCATTTAGATGACACTAAACAATTAGTATCATAATAGAGCAATTATAAATGATCCCCTCCTATAGTTTCCCTCTTCCTCCAACAAGCAAAGCAAAAGGATTGTAAGAACTGATATTATTGTTTAGTAAACTTATTTACTATAATACTCGTACACTCTTTGACCTAAATATAAATGCACTAATTATTTGCTTTCAATTTTTTGACTCATACCTAGTTAGTGTTTTGACCAAAATTGATTGCACATTCATGTTTCTGCCATGCTATTATTTCAATGCTTAACTTCGCCATCAAGCACACTATATATGGAAATGGATCCTTTCATGTGGTTTTTCATATAATAAAGACATGTGAAAGAGAAAGATAGATACAAAAGTAATAAAAGAAATTTTACGTATTTTAACTAGACTCCACTAATAAAATCTTTGTATCTACCTCGCTTCTTCAAATGACCTTGTTATGTGTAAAATCACATAAGACGATCCATTCCTTGCCATATATAGATCCTAATGCAAAGTTGCTATATGAAAGATTTTAATGGAAAAAAAAAGATAATAGCCTAATACCGAAAAAGAAAATTAAAAACAAAATGTTAAAGGAAAAAAATCACATTTTCTACAAAAGCATTCCCTTTCGTTGAGAGACACTATCTTGCCACCTTGAAACTGCACATTAGTGTCTTCTTCGTGGTAGACATGAAAAGCTTGGCATGGTATATGATTCAAGCACTTTCTTTGAATGCTTTTCTGGATTTGCATAATCGAAGTCGTATGCATTTTCTAGCTCGTTCCAATTGTCAAAGAAAACCTCAAAAAATTCAGTGAAATATTGTGGAAGAAAAGAGAGAAAAGGAAAACGTATTTACCATCCGAAGGGTTGGAACTTGGAAAACGTAGTGTAGGATAAGTCCTGGGGATAGTGGCGGTGAGGACATAGCCAGAGGTGAGGATGGAGGCGTGAACAAAAGGATCTAGGATTCGTCATTGTTCAAGCATCTACATTTTCCTCTATTCAAAATAAGTGAATTTCCCCATGAGTTAGTAGGATTAGATTCCTCTAAAGTGAGCACGAAGTAATCATAATTGTTCAAATTTTAAATAGTTAAGATGCTTACACATTAGAATAATACTTCTTACATATCACTTTGGGAGCACATCTCTTACATAATAGAATTAGAGTGTAAGTGTGCAAAAAACGAGGTAGACCCAATTGTAATCAGATAGTAAAAAATGTATAAATATGAAGTGATGTGTATGTAAATATGTATATGTAGCATTATTGTACACATCATTACAAAATTTTACACAAATTCAAACAAAAATAAAATTCAAAAAAAAAGGGCGCGCTTCGTGAAATAAGAGCATCAAGTTATTTTTTTTTCTCCAACCTTAATATTCTAGACAATCATCATGCACTCTACATTGTGTACTTGTTTATCGTAAAAATTTGTCAAGAATTTGACAATCTGTGCTTCTATTTGTTTTTGAAAATCTATTTATATGTTGACAAATCTTTTATTGCAGTTATAAATCTAGGAGAGGAATTTCCTCTTTTTGAAAATCATTCTTTTCGGATCCTCAAGTTTTTGATAATTTGTAAAGTTAAAATGTTAGATTCATCAATTAAGAAGGAATTCGACAGAAAGCATATGCACTATAAAATGTCATCAAATTGACACAAACATTAACTACAAGAATTATAAATGTCAAATGTAAATGTGAATTTGACAGAAAGTAAAAAATACAAAAATATAAATGTGCAGAAAGTAAACTGACAGTCAAATGTAAATTGCAAATAATTAAGTTTACAGAGAAAGTAAAATGTAGAAAATTAGAGTGCAAAAACATAAACAACTGAAACATAAAGTGCAAGAAAACTTGAATTGCATGAAAGAAAAAATAAAACTTACAAAAATGTAAATAGCATGAAAAGTAAAATATCTCAAATGCACCAAGTCATTTTACAAACTGAAAGTAAAGCGCATGAAGTAAAGAGTAGGAATTAAATGGCAGAAATAATAAAGTTACAAAGAATGTAACTTACACGAATATAAAAGTGCAAGAACTTAAATTCCTCTCCTTTCATCACACCCTCCCCCTCAATTTTTTTCTTCTTTCTTTTCATTCTTTTTTCTTACTCTTTCAACTATAAGTATCATTCTACCATTCTTTTGGGGAATTTTGTCAAACTTTCAAGCACTACTTTTCCCCATTCTCTTGTAAGTTACTATTGGGGTAGTTTTCTTGAGTTAGGGATTGTGGTTTCAAAAGAGTGGATGGTGCCCACTCATTGAAACTTGTTTATTTGGCTCTTTGAGGTAAAGCCATGACCCAAAAGCTTGAATAATCAGCTTTATTTGCATAAATTCATATTGGGTAGGTTAGATGGTGAATTTAGGTGAAGATATTTAGAATTATTTAGGATTTAGGGAATCAAATTAGGCAATTTAATGATATATGAATGATTGATACATTGTTGATATTTTTATAGTTGTAGAATAGCACAAGAAACCTCTAGTTCAGTTATGCAAATTATTAGGAAAGACTTACTTAGAAGTCGATAAATATTGTGAGTGTTTTTGACTTACTATGCGTCTATTCAAAGTTTTCTATTTTGGACTGATTTTATTATTGAATATTAAATATAATAGAGCCTTAGGAAATGTTGAGACAAGCAAATTTATTTTCTTTTTTTTTTTCTCAGGAAACTCGTTGTTGTTAATGGACATGGTTATGATGAACTATTGATTGAATTGAAAATTTGTATGTCATAGAATATATTGATTTTTGAATTGCCATGTATATAAACTAACAATGTTTTAGACCATTAGAGAATATTGTTATGGACTATTATTATGCTTATAGAAAAAGGATTAAAACCTATTAAGCCTAAGTTTTTCAATGTTAGAAATTATTTTTTATGAAACAAGTTTATTTCCATTAATCATATTTTTATTTGTTCACTTGAAATTTTATTTTCTTGAAAGACATATTGTTGCATAATTTTATTTTTTTGGGAGAAGATAGACACCTTATCTGATATCAAAGCAATAAAGGTATGGCACCACTTTGAGTTACTAAATTCTTGTTTCTTTAACCAAATTGTCAAATTTACCTCTATTTTTTAGGGCCCAAATTTTCTGCTTTTGCTTATTCCTTTGTGTACTGGATTAGTCTTGTTATTAAGTACTAAACTTTATCTATTTTGGATAATGAATACGTAATTAATTCCTTGACTATACCTTAGCCATATGGAGTGGAGTTGGATCTCAAGGATTTTTGTTTCAACCCTTAACTAATGCTACCAAAATTTAAACTAAGGGTAATGGACCCCTTTTGCATTCTTCATTAACTTACCAACATATCTACTTTCTAAGTTATTTGATAACCTCCATTTTTATTAAATGTATGTTAGTGTGGGTAGTCTTAATTACTTGAGTTATTTGGAGGTATGTACTCATGTCTATACTAGAGAAGAAATTGTATGGAGGTTCAGGTTCAATTTTAAACTTATTTACTTAGTTGAACCCTCATTTCACCCGATTTTTGTGACACACCTAGATTTTTCCATTCATAAACACATACACATAGTCAATAATATGCATCTAGGAATCATCATCCTACTTAGCCATAGGGCATACATGAAACAAAATAGCAAAATTAAGCACACATTCACGACCTCTAGGTGATGCACAAAAAAGAAAAAAATAGAGTCTAATGCTCCACAAAATATATCAACAGCATATCATATCATCGCAAGTCTTTATACACCTACATCTCAACCCTAAGTATATCCTAAATGAATCCACCCACTTCGGCCAAGTAGACCCACCTATAATGCGGCTTCAAAACAATGACCACAAACTCTTTTTGATCAATTCTAGGTGCCAGTCTTAGTCTTTGGAAACACCATACTCGAGGGTTAGAACTCAGAGAATTCTCAGTAGATAAATAATCAATTTGCTGTATAAAATTTATGGTGCTTCTAACTCTTACCGAGGATCCTTCTAGCCTTCTTAACTCTACTTCTCAACTACAAGAGGTAGAAGAACCAAGCCTGTCTTGATTAGGCCTATTTATCCTACTGGATATCTTGATGAAGAAATCCTAGAGCACTTAGGCTTGTTAGGAGAGGCTAATGCTTTTCCACAGACAAAATTGGTTGGCGTGAGTTTATGTTGATTTGGAACCCTCCATATGAGAAATTGAGTAGAGAATTTTTGCTTACACTTTCTTGTCAATTGAGGGTATATGATTTTGACTGTGATAGGGCGATTGAGTTTAGCCTGATGGGGTGACACAACAAATCATAGTATCACATCCTAATCAATTTTTTTGATTTGCTAATGAAGGACATAGATTTATTCCCGCAAACTTTAACAATGAATTATAGCTTAGAGGGAGTTGACCAATGAGACAAACTATGGTCTAAGGAAGTCTAAAGCTAGTAGCTTAAGTCATCCTGCATACAAATATCTTCATAAGCTGTTGTCTCATACAATCTGTGCCTAAGGGGAGAGTATCAGGGTAGTGAACATAAACGAATTATTCCTTTTGAGTTGCATGGTAAGTGTAACACCTTAGAAAATAAGTTAGGCTTGTATATGGATACAGAGGTAGCATAATACTTGCTTAACATGTTTATTTAATTTTGTGACTTTCTGAGTATGTTTAGTCATTTTGTTGTAACACTATTTGTGAGAAATAACTGTTATTAACCTCGAAAATGGCTTAAAATGCTCAGTTAGTGGAAATAAATGTGCAAACTTTATTACTGGGTCACAAATGTGTGAACTGTGCTATAGTTAAAATCTGAGGATAATCAGAGTTAATTTTATAAGGCTAGGAGCCTTAAAGGGACCTTAGATAACCATATTGAGGTAGATTATCAAAGGGTAATGTGTTGGAATATCTTAGGCTTTCATAGTGCAGTGGAATGTCATAGGATAGTCTTGGGAACCTTGAGCATCCAAGTGTGTTGGAATGCAACAAGGAAGTGTTTAGAACCTTGTTCAACATGAGGTTAACTTTGGATTCGCTTGTGAAGTGATAGTGTGAGGTTCTAGATATAAAACCATTAGTGTTGAGACACAACTAGTGGTAGTTCTTGGAAAGAATAACCACTTACCTTATGTGAAGGACTTTGAGAAGTTAAGACAAGGTGTACTAGAAATAACTAGTTTGGATTTGTTTGGTATAGTATGCTTATCTATATGCATAGTTTACTCATTTAGGGTTAAAGTTGAGTTTAGATGCATAGTTGGTGTATGTTCTTTTGTTCTTAAAGGTTGAACTTGAGGATATGCTAAAAACATAGGTTGGTTCCTTTGTGTGATAGAGTTAAGTCAAGAGTGCATTTTTCTAGTGATAGCTCTTTCACTTGGTTAAGGTGAACCTTGTGATAGGATTTGTGAAATCCTAGGCATCCTTTGAGAAGTAGAATGTCGAAGGTTAATACCTATAACCTTGAGCAACATGAGGTTGCCTTGTAAATCACTTGTGAAGTGATGAAATGAGGTATTAGGTATTGTAAGCTAAGTCTACTTGGCTTGTTGGTTATGTTGTCATGCATAGGTTGCTTCCTTGTGTGAAAAGTAGAGCCAAAGATGTATAAATGACATTTTACTCCCTTGTGAGACGAGATTGAGGTATAGGAAGTACTAGAAACGTGACTTTGCTCTTCAAGCAATAAGTGAGCTTGGTTGGGAAGTTTGCTAGTTTTCCTTAGTCACTTGGTTTGAAAGGACCTAGTGATAATTGTTTGTATTTGTAAAACATTTTGTATATCTTATTTTTAAACCTGATATTTGCTTATTTTCCTATATATTGTAACCTTAGATGGTGTGCACAACCATATGACCTGAGAATGAGGTGTTGGATCCAAATTCTCCTTGCGAGATTGCTTGTATAGTCAGGGTTACCAGTGTATGGAGTTAGTGTCATTACTCTTACTTTTGTAAGGGAAACCAGTTCACACATCACCGGGTAATGTTAGGGCCGGATGCCTATCTTACTGAGTATATACAAGGAACGTAGTTTCTAGAGGAAAATAAGTAAATAGCTTATGTTTTCAACTTTAAAACCTGCATTGGCATTGCACATCCGTAATACATGGACTTTGTTTGAGCATAATCATACTTCATAACATAAAGTATTGCATGGTTGACACTTGTATGGGCAATTGTCATGGTTTAATCAATTTGCTTATTGGTTGCTTGCTCGATGATATCTCACGATTATATGGGTGGTTGTCTGATATCATTGATTATTCGATAATAGCTTGAGATAGGATTATTGTTTGCCTTGTGAATGTTACATAGGGTGTGTATGTATTCTGATAGTGTTTGAGCAGGGGCTTAATTATCTGTTGCAGGCTTAATCTTATGTGCTCAGTTAGTTATTTGTTGGTAAATGATTAACTGCTGGTTTTGGAATTCATATACTGAGAAATTGTGATTTCTCACCCCGTTGTGTTTCCATGTAAATCCAGGTACAGGTAAGGGAAGCAGAAGAACTAGCGTAGTTTATTATTTTGTTTCTTGCAATAAATATGTTGTATATTTATTTCCTGCTACCTGGAGTTTGTAAAAGTTATGTATTGTAATATGCTTTCGAGAGGCTAATGATGTATACATATGGATTTTTGTTGTTCAGGCTCTCCATATTTATTTATGTACAATGAATGATATGGGTTTAGTTTGTTGTGTTAGATTAGAAGTGACGTAGCTAATACTGCTTATCCAAGTATATGTGCAATATACTAGGTTATCGGTATTAGGATGTTACAGTGAGAGGTAAGAAGGTGAATGAAGGTTATTTCTTGTGTCAGCACTTCATCTACATTGCTAGACAAACCAGGGGTAGAATGGTGAGCAATGGTCAAATCATCGCCATTACTGAGTCATTAGGATCCGACCCGCATGCTCTTAAGCTTTATCCCATCATTAGTAGAGATCACCTTGACTGAGTCACACTAGTTTCTATAGGGGTGTGTGTAACATCATCTTCAAATTGTTAGACTTGTAAATAGTTACAGAACTAGCTTAATACTTGTTTAACATGCCTGTTTAATTTTGTGATAATTTGAGTTAGTTTAGACACTTTGTTGCAAGCCGAAAGGTGAAAAGTAGCTTAAAATGGCCCAAATATTATCTTAAATGGCTTAGCTAATGAAAATAGATGTAGATAATTTATTTCTAAGTCACAAATATGAATTCTATGATGTGGTTAAAGTTTAAGAATAATCAGAGTCCGTTTGGTATTTTTAGGTATACTGATTGTGTTTTAATGCCGGATTAATTAGTCACAGATATGAAAAATTATGATATTAGTGAAAAGACTTTTTTAATGAATCTTAGTAGTTATTTTAAAGTTGTTAGAACCTGAAAATCTTGATTTAGCTAAAGTTGAATGTTTTTAGCAGATCGGGAAGTATTAGTGTGGTAACTTAAGGCCATAAGCCTTCCACGGCTACCAGCCTCTTTTGTTGACCCTTTTGTGTTGATATTTTCAAGCCTTTCTTCTTGTTTCTCATTTACTCTTTCATGGCTGGTTTTGGCAAACAAAAGTAGAAGGAGAACAAGAGAAAAAAGAAGAAAGAAAGAAAGGGAAGACAAAGAGAAAAAGAAGATCCAAGAATCAGGATTTACCCTTTTGCTATTTTTGATGGAATCAATTGGTGCTTTAGGTTTCCCTCATTTTTTTGAACTTGTTTGGGACCTAAAATCATCAAGAAACCATTTGAAAGTAATCAAATTTCATGTTTTGCACTAATGGAATAGTGCTTCAAATTGCATAATTATGCAGATTTTGTGTTGGGCGATGAGCGCCTAGGCGCTCATGGTTTGGGCGTCTAAGCGCCCAAAGCCCAGAAGGATTTTGCGTGTTACTGGGCGGTAGGCACCTAGGCACCACTGGAATGAGCGTCTGAGCACCCAAAGTCCAGATAATTTTGCATGATGAACTTGTTTGCGCGCCTAAGCGTCGGTCTGGAAGCGCTTGAGCACTGATGCAGGGCAAACAATGCAATTTAGCATGTGTTACTAAATAAATTCTCTACTTGATTGTATCATTTGTGCAAGTCTTTTAGGGTGTATTGAGTCACTTTTTAGGATAATTCTTGGAGAGCAGTATTAACTTGTATTTATGAAGAGTTTAGGAATTGTTAGATATTCAAAGGGTGGTAGAATGTCTAGGTTAGTGTTTAGAACTTTGATCAACATGAGGTTGCTTTCTAAATCACTTGTGAGTGATTGTGGGATATACTAGATATTGTTTAGCTAGGGATATGAATCGTGCTACCTTAGATGGTGTGTACAATCATATGACTTGAGAATGAAGTGTTGGATCTGAATTTTCCTTGCATGTTTGATAGTATGGTCAGGGTTACTGGTGTATGGGGTTAGTTTTAGTACTCTTACCTTTGTGAGGGGAACGAGTCCACATATTACCACGTAGTGTCAGGGCTTGGATGCCTATCCTACTCAGTATATACAAGGGATGCATTTCCTGGGAAATAAGTAAATAGCTTGTGTTTTCAACTTTAAAATCTGCATTGGCATTGCATATCCATAATACTTAGACTTTGTTTGAGCATAATCATTCTTCATAACATAAAGCATTGCATGTTTGACAATTGTATGAATAGTTGTCATTGCTTAATCGATTAATTATTTATCATATGTATCTTTGAGTTCAATTGAGTTATTTGTTGTAAATGATTAACTATTGGTCTTGGTATGCTTATATTGAGAAATTATGATTTCTCACCCCTGTGTGCTCCATGTAAATCTAGGTGAAGTCTATAAAAAGGGAAAGGGCAAGAAAAAGAAGAAACAGAAGGCTTAGATTAGTGTTTTGTTTCTTCGTGAATCAATTTGTATATTAGTATATTTCTAGTTGTTGTAAAAGCTTATGTATACATTATGGTTTGTTAGCCAGTGTTCTTTGTATATATTTACATTTTTTATCATTCGTGTCTCTCTATAATGACTGTGTAAGTTATTATGGGTTTTTATTTTCCACGTTCTTTAGAAGTGACATGTTTAATGCAATTTATTTTGTGATATTCCATTTATTTTATGATAATTCGTATTAGGGTGTTACATTATGGTATCAGAGCAATTCATCCTGTTGAGCTAGGATATAGACTGACTATGCTTAGGTATGTTTAGGAGTTCCTTCTTGTGTTGTGCATTTCTTTTATCTCTTGTGTGAGATATTTGATTGAATTGCATGACTGCCTTGTTTTGACTGTTTTAGCTATTGTTGCACGTTACATGATATTAAGATTAACTACCTCAATATGTATTGTTATGTGTTTATAGGAAACTATGGCAGCAAGAGGGCGAGGGCGACCACGTAGGAGCAGTAACAGGAACTCTGGAAATGAAGGCACTAATGTGGCAGCCGCCATAATGGCAATGGCCAATGCCATGATGTAGCAAATAGAACAGGAAGCTATAACTACCAATGCAATGAGAGATCAAACAACAATAACTGCTAGAGTGCTAGAGAGGTTGGGAACTCAGCAACCAGTACCACCTACACCACCACCATACCACCAAGGGCAACCACACCAAGAGGTAGCTGGAAGGAATCAGACTTTCCAAGACCTCTCGGAATTCAGGAAATCAAATCCATCTTCCTTTAACAGAGAGTACAACCCAGTCAGAGCTGAGAGTTAGCTCAAGGAGATGGAAAAGATCTTCACCGTTATGCTTGCTCACACGAGTATAAGTTGCCTTTCGCTTTGTATATGCTGGAGGTTGAGGCAGACGATTAGTGGGTGGAGACAAAGAGGGCTCTTGAGGCATGAAGGACTCGTGCGACATGGGGGATATTTAGAAGTTCATTTCTGAGAAAGTTCTTTCCACAGAATCTACAAAATGCCAAAGAGATGAAATTTCTTAAGTTGGAATAGAGAGACATGTCTATTGGCCAATACATGGTCAAATTCAATGAACTGTCTAAATTCTCTTCTTGTATCAGATTTAACCCAGGTTAATCTTAGAAGTGTGTTAAGTTTCAGGAAGGACTGAGGGTAGACATTCAAAATGTCATCCAATCGTTTGAAATTCAGGAATTTGAAATTTTGATTAAGAAGTGTTGGATAATCGAGAGGCAATCTAAGAAGCTTTCTTTGGAGCCTAAGTCACAGGATCTTCAGAAGAGGAAGAGGGGTGACAACAAGTTCAAGAAAAGATCTTCTAAATCTAGCTTTACTCAGGACGAGGGTAAGCAGATTTAGCAGGAGTTTGTGGGACCAAAGTATTCCAAGTGTGGGAGACAACATGGAGACCAGACTGTAACAGCCCAATATTTGCTACCCAAATATATCTTCATATAAAAGGACAACCAATACTGGTTATGCTACTTCTAACATACATCAACAAACTAACTCATATCATTCGTACACAATGGGTAAATATAGAGAGTCACGATAACAAAAGTTATATATATACATCATTGCCACAAGGGCACATTGTAATACATAAACTTTTAAACAACAAGATCTAGCATGATATACAAGCTTTATTAATAAAAAGCCTATAACTATACTAATCTTCATACATCTTCTTCTTTCCATTCGAAGAACTCGCATCTGGATTTACATGGCAATACAATCGGGGTGAGAAATTGCATATCTCAGTAAAAGTATTCCAAAACTAGTATATATACATATACTTACATTCAGATAATATTCATAATTATCAAATTAACACTTCAATCATAGAAGCAAACAATATCTCCTTCTCAGAGATACGCAATCGCCCATACAATTGCAATGTCATGGTAGCAACCGCAAATATAATTGTCATGCTATGCCAAATTATGTTTAATGTTTATGCATATACAATATCCTAAGTATAAAAATGAATAATGTTATGATACTATATTCAAGAATTCCAATTCCAAGGTTATGTCATGAGTGCACGAGTCCTGAACAAAGTAATGAAAATCACATTCATAGCCTTGGACAAGCACTGGAAATTCATCCAGCAAACATCATTATCACAGAGGAAATCTAGTCCCCCCCGGGTAGTGAAATCCATCAACTACATGGTTATCGATAATTAACAAGGAAATCAATCCTTAAAATCACTATATTAGGATGGATACAATCCACCTTGCCAAATATAGATCACCCACATCTGCGGGGCTCATACCTTTCAAAAAGCAATCACCCACATCTACGAGGCTCCCACTTTTCAAAAAGGCAAAATATACAATCATGTATATAATCATGTCTAATTAAATTTCTATAATTAGCATTACAATTCATTATGATTCAAATCATCCACTTTTCATTAAATACTCTTACTAGAGTCTCATCACTCATTAAGAAGTATAAAAGAATGCATCACACGAGTGAGCTTCTTCATTTTCCCTAAATAAATGTTCTGTTATGTTCTTCTCAACGAAGGGTGCTCAGGAACTCACACAAAAGCGTTTAAGCGCTCAACACGTGCTCAGGCACTCACACACGAGCGTTTAGACGCTCTTTACACAGCAACACATATAAGTTTGTTGGACATTGGGCACTCAGACGCCCATCACTCCAGCGCCTATGTGCTCGTTGCTTGATGCAGAAACTGCAGAATTCTACAGAATTATGTACTATTCCATTAAGAAACAAAGGTGCTCTGCACCCTTAAATCTCAAATCCACTTAGTCTCTCACCTCAAGTAAGGTCCACTAACACACTATAACTCTTAAACCACTTTAATTTCACTCAGACCATAAATCATGGAAAATCATTCAATACAAAACCTAAAATCCCAAATATAAACTCAAATGGAATTTAAGGCATACAAGGACTGAAAATCCATTTCCATGCACCCTATCACTCATAAATAAGTCATCCTCAAGTTCTCCAACAAGATTCAAGCCAAAACAACAAAAAATAACTCAAAACCTAAAATCACCACCTCAAGCCATAACTCAAGAACAAGATGGAGAGAGTGGGAAAATGAGTTAAGAAGAAGGTTTCCCCTACCTCAAACTTCAGAAGTTTAAATCACTAAGCAATTCATCATTGCTTGATGATTCTCCTCCTCATTTAGTCACTTAAGTGACTTACTATTCACTCGATTAGTTAAGAACGCTTGGATTTCACCAAACCAAGTTTCCTAATTTCCAACAAGCTTAAAATAAATCCTAAAATTTATTAAAAATCTTATTTCACCATTTTCATAATTTTTTATATCTTCTGGGGGTTAGTCCGACATTAAAACACACAATTAGTATGCTTAAAAATGCCAAATTAACTCCAATTAATCTCAAACTTTAACCACATCTACTTCCACACACTTGTGACCTAGAAACAAGTTCTCCACATTTATTTCCACTAACTAAGTAGTTTAAGTCAAAACTAGGGCTAAAATAGCTATATTCCACACAAAGTGCTACAACAAAATGACTAAATGTGCTCAAACGATTACAAAAATTCACAAGCATGACAAACTAGTGTTAGGCTACCTCCATAACCATATACAAGTCTATTATGTTTATCTAGGGTGTTACACTTTCCCGGTGTGCTTTGTGTGTGGGCAACTTGGTCATTTTGTAAAGGATTATCCATCAAAGAAGGAAATTGCGCCTACCCAGAAACCACAAGCCAGAGGGAGAGTTTGCACTCTAGGTGGTGAAGAGGTGACTCAGTCTTCCGACCTTATCGAAGGTAAATGCATTATTCATAACTATATTTTAACTGTGTTGTATGATTCGGGAGCATCTCACTCCTTTGTTTCAAATGATTGTGATTTACTTGTGTCTAAACTTTCATATGACTTAACTGTATCTACACCTACTAGTAAGCCAGTTACAACATCTAGAGGATGTATAGATTGTTGTGTAATGGTAGAAGATAGGATTTTTAGTGTAAACCTTATATGTTTGCCTCTTGTAGATATTGATGTCAGCCTTGGCATTGATTGGTTGTCCGCCAACCATGTAGTGTTGAACTATTCAGAAAAATTCCTAATTTTCTTATCAGATATACCTACTAGAGTCATTCCATATGAGTTTGCGTATCTCAATGTGAATCAGGTTAATCTCTGTTTAGATGATGGATTTCTAGGATATAATCTTTTGTTTTCACTAAGCGCTAAAGTTGAGCAATGCCTAGGTGAAATACTTATGGTGAGTAAATATCCTAAAGTTTTTCTAAGTGAAATAGTGGAGTTGCCACCCGAGTGGGAAATAGAGTTTTCTATAGACCTAGTGCCTGAGACGGAACCTATCTCTATAACACCCTATAGAATGGCGCCACTAGAGTTAGCAGAACTCAAAAAGCAAATCAAAGATTTGTTGGATAAACAATTCATTAGGCCGAGTGTTTCTCCGTGGGGAGCACCTATGCTTTTAGTGAAGAAAAAGGATAGTACCATGAGGCTCTGTGTGGACTACAGACAGCTGAACAAGGTGACCATTAAAAATAAGTATCCATTGCCTAAGATAGACGGTCTAATGGATCAAGTGAGAGGAGTTGCAGTTTTCTTAAAGATTGATCTTAGGTCTGGTTATCATCAAATAAGGGTTAGGGAAGAGAATATTCCTAAGACGACTTTTAGAACTAGGTATGGGCATTGTGAGTACCTCATAATGTCCTTTGGGTTGACGAATGCATCGATAGTGTTCATAGATTACATGAACCAGATCTTTAGACCCTACCTGACTTAGTTTGTTGTGGTGTTTATCAATGATATCTTGATCTATTCTAAGACAATGAAGGAGCATGAACAACATTTGAGGATAGTGTTGGAGAACCTTAAGGAAAATAAGTTGTTTGCCAACTATCTAAGTGTGAGTTCTGACTTTTGCATGTGCAATTTTTGGGACATATAATATCTCAGGGTGGGATTTCTGTGGGCCCAAACAAGATTAATGCAATGTTGCAGTGAGAGAGACCCACTACTATGACTGAGATTAGAAGCTTCATAGGCCTAGTAGGATACTATAGAAGGTTCATAAAAGGGTTTTTCTTAGTTAACGCTACCTTTGACTAGATTAACTAGGAAAGGTAGTTCTTTCGTATGGACTCAAGCATATGAGAACAATTTCCAAGAGCTTAAAGTGAGGTTGATTATTACACCAGTGTTGGTAATTCCGGATCCTTTGGAGAATTTTGAGGTATATTATGATGTTTCGAAGATGGGTTTGAGTTATGTTTTGATACAACATAAAAGAGTTGTTGCCTATGCATCAAGGCAATTAAGACCTCATGAGGAGAACTACCCTACTCATGATCTGGAGTTAGCTGCAGTAGTGTTCGCCCTAAAAGTTTGGAGACATTACTTGTACGGAGTTCAGTTTGAGGTGGTCATGATCATAAGAGTTTGAAGTACTTATTTGATTAGAAGGAGTTAAACATGAGACAATGAAGATGGATAGAGTTTTTGAAAGACTATAACTTTGAGTTAAAGTACCATCCGGGTAAAGCCAATGTGGTGGCTGATGCACTGAAGGAAATCTCTACATGTGCCCCGTATGATGATCCAAGAGAATGAACTTCTTGAGAGTTTTAAAGACATGATTCTTTTGGTAGCTGTGTTACCATATAGTCTCAGTGTGAGTCAAGTGGATATAGTAAGTGACTTTAGGACTCAAATCGTGGAAGCTCAGAAGGAATATGAGACTCTTAGTGATCTTTGTGAGCGAATCGTTTTTGGTAATCCTGGTAAGTTTGATATATCGGATGATGGGATGATTAAGTTTAGAGGTAGACTTTGCATTCCTTGTGAATCAAAAATCAAAGATAGGATCCTTGAAGAAGCCCACTGTAGTCAGTATACTATCCATCCCAGGGCCACTAAGATGTATTAAGACTTGTTGTTTTAGTGGTCTGGTATGAAGAGGGACATAGTCAAGTTTGTGTCTAGGTGCCTAACTTGTCAAAAGGTCAAGATAAAACACATGAAACCCTCTGGACCTTTTCAATATTTGGTAATCCCTGAGTGGAAGTGGGATAATATGACAATGAATTTTGTGATAGGCTTTCCTAGAACTCAGTTTGGATTTGATGCAATATGGGTTGTAGTGGATAGACTAACTAAGTCTGCCCATTTCATACTTATTAGAGCTAACTCCTCCATGGATAGACTTACCCAGTTATACCTTCAGAAGAAAGTTAGGATGCACGGTATACCCCTTAGTATAGTTTCTGATAGAGACCCTAGATTCACATCTAGATTTTGGGGAGCCTTGTAGAAAGCTTTCGGAACGAAGCTTAGTTTAAATGCAGCATACCATCCACAGATTGCTGGTCAATCGAAAAGGACTATTCAAACCCTTGAGGATATGCTAAGAGCATGTATGCTAGAGCAAAAAGTGAGTTGGGATAAGTTCTTACCCTTAGTGGAGTTTGCCTACAACAACAGTTATCATACTAGCATAGATATGACACTGTATGAAGCACTTTATGGTAAAAAAGTATAGGCCCCCCTTATGCTGGTATGAGGTTAGAGAGAAAACTATTCTAGGTCCTGAGTTGGTACAGCAGACCACAGATCATATCAAAATAATTCGGAATAGGTTGGTTATGGCTCAAAGTAGGCAAAAAAGCTATGCTGATAAAAGGAGAAGACCTCTAGAGTTCAGTTAGGGAGATCATGTATTCTTGAAAGTCACTTCGACAACAAAGATTGGTAGACCATTGAGAACACGGAAGTTGAACCCTCGTTTCATTGGTCCCTACCAGATCCTAAAGAGAATTGGACCCGTAGCTTACCAAATTACCCTTCCTCCTAGTTTGTCAAACCTTCATGATGTCTTCCATGTGTCACAGCTTAGAAAATACAATCCAGATCCTTCACATGTCATAAGAAATGAATCTGTGCAGTTAAGAGATGATTTGTCTTATGCTATGCGGCCAATGAGAATCGTGGACAGAGGGGTCAAAGAGCTTATAGGTAAATGGATTCCTCTGGTGAAGGTTCTTTGGGATGGTGTTAGCTTTGAGGAGGCGACTTGGGAGTTGAAGTCCCACATGCAACAAAACTACCCATAGTTGTTTATTTAAGGTAAGCAATTTTGGGGACAATTTTTTTAAAAATAAATGGAGAAATGTAACATCCTCTTCAACATGTTAGACTTGTAAAATGTTACAAATATAGCTTAATACTTATTTAACATGTCTAATTAATTTTGTGATAATCTGACTTAGTTTAGGCACTTTGCTATAAGCCGAAAAGTGAAAAGTAATTTAAAATAACCGAGATATTAGCTTAAATGGCTTAGCTAATCGAAATATATGTGGATTATTTATTTCTAAGTCAAAAATATGAATTATATGATGTGATTAAAGTTTGAGAATAATTGTAGTCCGTTTGGTATTTTTAGGCATACTGGTTGTGTGTTTTAATGTCGGATTGACTAGTCACATATATGAAAAATTATTATACTAGTGAAATGACTTTTTTTAATGAATCTTAATATTTATTTTAAAGTTGTTGGAACCTGAAATTCTTGATTAAGCTAAAGTTGAGCATTTTTAGTAGATCAGGAAGTATTAGTGTGGTAACTTAAGGCCATAAGCCTTCCACGGTTACCAACCTCTTTTGTTGACCCTTTTGTGTTGATATTTTCAAGCCTTTCTTCTTGTTTCTCATTTACTCTTTTTACGGCTAGTTTTGGCAAACAACAGTAGAAGGAGAACAAGGGAAAAATGAAGAAAGAAAGAAGGGGAAGACAAAGAGAAAAGGAAGAACCAAGAATCAAGATTAAAGACTTGTGATCATCTCCATCATTAACTCCATCTTTGTTTCTCAAGGTAGGGGTTTTTGAGCTTGAACTTCATCTTTTTCTTATTTCTCCATGTTTAGGTTATTTGAGATCTCATATGCTAAAAATGAGTTCTTGTGGTGTTTAAGTGATTTTCTTACTTGGATAAGTTTTAAATGGGATTTATGACTTGTTCATGCTAAGAGTTGGGACTAGAAACTGAAAATTCTCTATTTAGACCTAAAATGCTCTAAGTGCTGATTTTAGGGGTTTGGAGGAGTGTTTTAGTGTTTTAATCTATTTTTTTATGGAATCAATTGGTGTTTTAGGTTTCCCTCATGTTTGTAAACTTGTTTGGGACTTAAAATCATTAAGAAACCATTTGAAAGTAGTCAAATTTTATGTTTGCACTAATGAAACAGTGCTTCACGTTTGCAGAATTATGCAGATTCTGTGCTGGGCGATGAGTGCCTAGGTGCTCGTGGTTTGGGCGTCTAAGTGCCCTAAGCCTAGAAGGATTTTTCGTGTTGCTGGGTGATAAGCGTCAATGGAACGAGCGTCTGAGTGCCCAATGTCTAGAGAATTTTGTGTGATGAACTTGTTTGCGTGCTTAAGCACCGGTCTGGAAGCGCTTAAGCGCTGATGCAGGGCAAACAATGCAATTTAGCATGTGTTACTAAATATATTCTCTACTTGATTAGATCACTTGTGCAAGTCTTTTAGGGTGTATTGAGGCACTTTTTGGGATAATTCTTGGAGAGAAGTATCAACTTGCATTTATGAAGAGTTTAGGAATTATTTGATATTCAAAGGGTGATAGAATGCCTAGGTTAGTGTTTAGAACTTTAATCAACATGAGGTTAATTTCTAAATCACTTGTGAGTGATTGTGGGATGTTCTAGATACTGTTTAGCTAGGGATATGAATTGTGCTACCTTTGTTGGATAAGTGATGCTAATATTCTTATATTCTAGTGTTTGATATGTGGCTCATATATTTAGTTTTCAAACTTGATATTTGCTTATTTCCTATGTATTGTGACCTTAGATGGTGTGCACAACCATATGACCTGAGAATGAAGTGTTGGATCTGAATTCTCCTTGCATGTTTGCTAGTATGGTCAGGGTTACCGGTGTATAGGGTTGAGGGTTGGTAGTAGTACTCTTACCTTTGTGAGGGGAACGAGTCCACACATCACCAGGTAGTATCAGGGCTTGGATGCCTATCCTACTCAATATATACAAGGGATGCAGTTCTTGGAAAATAAGTAAATAGCTTGTGTTTTCAACTTTAAAATCTGCATTAGCACTACATATCCATAATACTTGGACTTTGTTTGAGCATAATCATTCTTCATAACATAAAGCATTACATGTTTGACAATTGTATAAGCAGTTGTCATTGCTTAATGGATTGATTATTTGGTTGCTTGTTCAAAGTATCCTAGGATCGTATAGATGATTCTTAGATATTGTTGTTTATTGGATATTGTTGTTTATCGAATGTATCTTTGAGTTCAGTTGAGTTATTTGTTGTAAATGATTAACTGCTGGTCTTGGTATGCTTATACTGAGAAATTGTGATTTCTCACCCCTGTGTATTCCATGTAAATCCAAGTGAAGTCCTTAAAAAGGGAAAAGGCAAGAAAAAGAAGAAATAAAAGGCTTAGATTAGTGTTTAGTTTCTTTGTAAACTAGTTTGTATATTAGTATATTTCTGGTTGTTGTAAAAGCTTATGAATACATCATGGTTTGTTAGCCAGTGTTGTTTGTATATATATGACCTTTTTATCATTCGTGGCTCTCTATAATGACTGTGTAAGTTATTATGGATTTTTATTTTTTGCGTTCTTTAGAAGTGACATGTTTAATGTGATTTATTTTGTGATATTTCATTTATTTTATGATAATTTGTATTAGGGTGTTACATGGAAAACATTAAGCTCCAGTGTCATATTTTCAAATGTTAGCTTCATCACACCATTTTTCCAATTTATCAAAACATTAGATGTTGCTAAAAATGGGCGACCTAAAATAATAGGAATTGACTTATAACTATTAACCATAGGTTTAGTTTCCAAGACAATAAAATCCACAGAATATATAAATTTATCAACTTGTACTAACACATCTTCGACTATTCCTCTTGAAATTTTAACTGATCTATCGATAAGTAGAAGAGTTACAAAAGTTAGTTTTAACTCACCTAGGTTAAGTTGCTGATAAACTGAATATGGAATCAAATTAACACTAACATCAAGATCAAGTAAAGCTTGTTCAATTTTATGTTCTCCAATAATGCATGAAACTGTAGGACAACCAGAATCTATATATTTCAAGGCATTATTATTCTGAAGAATGTAGCTTACCTGTTCAGCCAAAAAGACATTCTTTTTCACATTTAGTTTCCTTTTAATAGTGCACAAGTCCTTTAAAAATTTGGCATAAGAAGAAACCTGTTTGATAGCATATAACAGAGGAATATTAACCTTCAAATGTTTAAAATTTTAAAAAAATTTAGTGTTGTGGTTCAATTTCCTTGAATTGTTTAATGCTTAAGGAAATGGGGGTGAAGGCGAGAGTTTGGTCTCCTTTTGGCCAGGTGGCTTATCAATCTCTTCCTTATCTTGGGGGATTGATTCATCATCTCTCTCACAAGGTTCATGAATTTGTTTTTCAATAACCTTTCCATTCCTAAGAGTTATTATTAACTTGACTTAATTTATTTGTTGGCTTTCTAAACTACCCTCATTTAAACTGTACTGACCCTTGGGATTTGGTTGAGGCTAAGAAGGAAATTTTCCTTTCTCGTGAATGGTGAGTAAAGAAGCAAATTTAGCAAGAGTGTCTTTTATATCAATCATGACTTGAGTGTTTTGGTTATTAATGGCCTCTTGCTTTTCCATGAATGCATGCAATGTTCCTTCAAGATTTTTCCTATATGGTAGGACATAAGGTGCATATCCTTGAGAATTTTGAGAGTCCAGTTGTGGCTGATGAGGTGGTGGTTGCATAAATTGTACCTGATTATTAGCCCTCCAACTGAAGTTCAGGTGATTTCTCCATCCCGAATTATATGAATCTGAAAAAGAAGAAGTGAATGGCTTTTTAAAATTGTTCATTGCATTTACTTGCTCATGCACATCTTCTTTTAAAATAAGAATTTTTGGACATTTATTTATTGAGTGTCCTAATTCATCACAAATGTCACAAATTTCTTCATTTTGCATAGATTTGATTTCTTTTACTTTCGTTGATTCTATGGCTTCAATCTTTCTAGCCAAACTGGCAAACCTAGCATTTTCTTCTTCTTGACTAAGGTGATATTTTCCTTTACTAGAACTTGCAAGGTTAGATCTAATTGAATTTTCAGAAGAATTATTACCATACCAAGATTGAGAATTCTCAGCCAAATGGTCTAAATATTCTAAAGCTTCTTAAGGTTTTTTAGTAAAAAACTCTCCATTGCACATTATTTCCATGAATTGTTTAGTTTTAGGTATTAACCCTTCATAAAAAAAAACTTATAGTGCGTCATTTTTTAAAACCATGATATGAGCAAAAATTTAACAAATTTTTAAAACGTTCCCAACTTTGAAAATATGTTTCATTTGAATTTTGAGAAAATTTTTGGATTGATCTTTTCAAAGCATTGATTTTATGTATTAGAAAAAATTTCTTTAAAAACTCACTTTTTATTTCTTGTCATGTGCCAATTGATCTTGATTTCAAAACATTAAGCAAGTTTTTGCTTTATCTTTTAAAGAAAAAGAAAATAATTTAAGTTTAACAATTTCTTCAGTGCAATTTTGATCAATAAAAGTGATACATACTTCCTCAAATTTTTTTAGATGTAAATATGGGCTTTCAGATTCTAAACCGTGAAGATTATGAAATAATGAAATCATACCCGATTAAAATCTAAAATTGTTAGCATTGACGGGAAAGATAAAATATGATGGACTAGAATTTCGAGATGGTTGCAAATATTCATGCATGGTTTGCAACGATTGATTTTCATGTCCATCATGTACACTTTCATTTTCAGCCATTGTGTTTAATGTGTGTGATTGTGATTCAAACAGATCAATATATAAAGTACCAGGATTAGTTTTACCTAAACGACCCGAATTTGAATCACGATGCTAACTAAGCATAAATAAGTGACTTAAAATAGAAAAAAAAAACTGTACAAGTAGGCGGTATAGGTCAGCCATCAAATATTAACAAGTAGGCAGTAAAATCAGCCATTAAATATGATACAACTAGAAAAAAGAGTAGGGAAAGAATATACTAGATGGTGATGTTTACTTAAAGAAATAAAACCTCAATAAAATTGTTCTTCAAATCAAGTCCCTGGCAACGATGCCAAAAACTTGATGCGAATTGATATGTTACAAACCCAAGTGCAGGTTGTCTCAAGTAATAAATTCTCGAGAGTCCGAGGTCGATCTACAGGGAATTGATGAAGAAAAATTCTTTGAGACAAGGAAAGGATTTGTCACAACAATAAAGGTAATAAAACTCGTTCACAATTAAAAGTGATTTACTTGGACTAAGAGATCTACTCTTGGTATATAAATTAAAGTTAAGATTATTTCATTTTATAACTCAATTAGAATCCACGTATAACAGAGGTTCCAATCGAAAAATACAACATTCAAAGTTCTTTTAAAGTTATATATGTAGTTATATTATGGTTCTTTTAATTATCCACTAATGTCAACACTTGTAAATGGGTTCAACCATTTATTGTGACAATCTCTTGTCTACAACAAATCAAGATCTCCACTTTACTAGGAGGGTTAATAACGCCAACACTTGTAAATGAGTTTAAGCATTCATTGTGTCAATCTCTTGTCTACAACAAATCGAGATCTCCATTTTACAAGGAGGGTTTCTAAATTGATTGGAAACAAAATACAACACATATAATGATCACTTGATAATATATCATTCAAGCACAAGAATAAGATTTAATTGAACCTTATTTCATTACCAAAGGCTTCGCCAAAACAAAATGAGAACTAGTTACTAATGAATAGGAAGAAAGAAATAGAAGAATAAGAAGATAAACATAACTTTTCTTTAGAGCAAAAAGAAAATTACAACAAGAGAAATAAATAATACAAGACCAAGATCTTGATCTCTCAACCAAGATGATTCTAATAAGCAACCAATGGTGCCTTTTATAAAGCATGAAGGGTACAAAATGACAAGGGAGTTGTTTAGTGAGTGGGTGGATGAGTGAAAAATTATTGTCATGCTTGTCTCCCCACTTAACCAATTCAGTTGTCTTCACATGACTATAACTCTATCATAACGTCACCTATTGCATAAGTGATCTTCATGAAAGTTGAATAATTTTGTCTCAGCTTTCCAATGCCACTAGTTTTAGCATAATCTGACTCCTACAGTCCAAGATATAACCCAATCTTTTCACAATATTTGGCTTCCAGTAATAACACATCTGTTCTGATTTCTAGGCCCAATATGATCTACTAGACATCTGATTCCGCTCTTGTATTCTCATGAAAGTTGTAGATTTGGGTCTTAGCTTTCATTTGGTCGTAGCTTTGTGTAATTGAACTCCTATAGCTCAATAAATGGGCTAATGAGTGCATAAAGGTCAAGTTGTCATGATCAACATTCTGGCTCTAGCTTCAACTCCAATTTAAATTATCCAAACGTGTGATTCAGCTCTTGAGTTCTTCATGAAAGTTGTAGAGAATTATCTTTACTTTCCTACAAGACCAGAATCACATCAATCAAATATTTACAACTCAGATTATAGCTAATTTACTGAACGCTGTCAAATAGATAAATTAAGGCCAATTCATACAATAATTCCTTCAATGATCCAATTAAGCTCAATATCATAAAATGTAACAAAACAAACTTAATTAAACCCAATTGAACTTTAAAAAACTTAGTGAGAGTATTATTAAATGAATAAAATATATTATTATCAGTTCCCTTCTCAAGCTCAATATGCACCCCATGGTTAACACATGGCACAAGAGAATTTGAAGGACGTGAATGCTATTGTGACACAAAGTGGTTAGTCATTACACATCCCAATAATGAACAAATCAGAGGATGTGAAAAAGAATCAGGATAGCAGTGATGTCGAGCTGCCTAAGGAACCTGAGGTGATAAAGAATCCTGTTAAGGCATCATTCCCTCAAGCTTTAAAATCAAGCAAGCGAATTCTGAATCCTAACAATGAAATCCTAGAAAATCTAAGGTAGGTAAAAATCAATCTTCCTTTTCTGTATGTGATTGAACAAGTTCCTACTTATGTAAAAGTTCTCAAAGATTTGTGTACAGTTAAGAGGAACCACCATGTGAAGAAGATAATGTTCCTGACAGAACAAGTTAGTGCTTTAATTGAGTAGCGGATACCTCCCAAGTACAAAGATCCCGGTTGTCCAATCATTGCATGCAGCATAGGAAATCTTAAGTTTGGGCAAGCTTTGCTAGATTTAGGAGCTACCATGGATCTAATGACATATTCTATTTATTTACAGTTAGGGTTGGGAGAAATTAAACTAACCACTATGGTATTACAATTGGCTAACTGTCAGTTAAAGTACCCCGGGGTGTGGTAGAGGATGTTCTACTTCAAATTGATAAATTTTATTATCCTATTGATTTCTTAATCCTTGACACTAGCTCTGCTATTGATACTACTTCTAAGATTCCTTTGATTTTAGGTAGGTCTTTCCTTGCCACTGCTAATACTCTTATTAATTGCAGGAATGAGCTCATGAAGCTATCTTTTGGAAACATGACCCTTGAGGTGAATATTTTCCATATTGCAAAACAGCCAGAAGATGATCACGAGGGTCACTAGATATACATGATTAACTCAATTATGGATAAGAAAGTTTCTACAATCCATGATTTTGATCCCCTTGAGAATTTTTTTATTAATTATGAGTTTGATTTTATCAGTAATCCAGTTGATGTTATTGATATTAGTGCTATTTTTTATAGAACTCGGGATCATAGCACTCGAAAATGGCAACCAAAGTTTGAGGAGTTACTTAAGAAAGGTTGAAGCATTGCTGATATAAAAGGTGTTCTACCCTTGGTCTGTTCTTATAAAATTAATTTGGAGGAAGGTAAATGGTCAGTGGTTGAAGCCGTAACTTGAGTTAAAGGATCTAGATGTAGAAAAGACTTTGGTAGACGATCTTATCTACCAAAGTTAAGGTAAGTTTTAGTTTAAGTTATGTTTTTATTGATTCGACTTAAGTGCCTTTTAGATTTCGGAACCTGTTGTATGGGGATATAAATAGTGTCGACCAACAAAAAAAAGTTAAAAAATCAAAAAAAAAATAGTTTGCATGCTTTTTTATTTCATTTTACTTTATTTTCTTTTTGTTATTTTGGTCATTGCTAACCATTGTCAAGGTGCAGTTATCTTCTCGTCTTCTCTTTTTAAATGCTAAGCATTTCAGGTATGTGACTCCTCTTCATTACTCTGTTTATTTTTGTCTCAATAATTTCTTTGATGCATACTAGTGATTATTTCTTAAGTTTAAATTTAATTTTAAACATTGAGGACAATGTTTCATTTAAGTTGGGGGTTGGTGGTGGTGCAAATTCAGTATTTAAAATGCTTGTTGAAATTCTGTGACATATTTTCATGTGTCAATTTTTTTGAAAAAAAATTTGCATTACACGTGCATCTTTATCACATATTCTCATTTATAGTCATCTTTGTGAATTCACAAAACCCATCATAATCATTTTTGCTGAAGCACTCACAGAACCTCTAATGCACTCATCCAAGCTTTGTGGTAAGATGGTGGTTTGACACATGTTGCTAGAGAATTCTTTTGCTAAAGTATTCATGTGAGTTTTGGAGAAGGTTGAGAGGTTACAAATGCAGTAAATTGTGATAAGTGTTCATTAATTTGTTGAATTGGGAACTTCTTTTGAGAACATCATCATATCGTTTTGTGGTAAGATGGTGGATATACTTGGGATATGACAAAGGTCAACTTAGGAGTAACGTTTAAGCCTTTCAAGCTAACCATTTCCATCATAGACCCCTAGTAGCCAACGTTGAGCTAATAAACACATCTAGCCTTTTCTTTTCATATGCTCACATTATCCATGCCTCTCCAAATTGGAGTATAGCTTTGTTTACGGCATTTTTTGGTTAAGACCAAGTCTGACAAACAAATAATGAAAATCAGATGAATGTGGGTTTCGAGTTATGCGGTAAACTCGTAGGATTTGAGAATTAACTTAAAATAAATAAAAGAAGCTTTAATGCAAGTTTAAAGAAATAAACAGAAGTTCAGAAAAGAAAGCTTTGATAAATTAAAGAAACTAATGCAGAAAATTAAAGAGCATAAGTTTAAAAGAAAGCATGTAAATGACAATAGAATGTAAAGTGCAAGGAAAATAAAGTGTAAAAAGTTTAAATGTGTAGTGAAAGTAAAGAACGTTAATGTAAAAGGACGTGAATTTAAAGTGCAGGAAAAGTAAAGGAAATATAAAGGACAAGTGCAGAAATGTAAAAAAAAGTTGAATGTAAATTGCATTGAAATTTAACTTGCTTGAATGTAAAGAGTGGAAGTCATACTTGATCTGTATCCGTGTATCTGCTTGAGTGAGATGTTTAGGATTTCAATCAAGTATCCAACCCTTTGTACATCATGAATCCTAATATTTATAAGTAAATTATGAAAATAACTGACTACTTTAAAACTTGACACATAGATAGCAGTTATTTTTATTCATAGGCTACATCTATAGCAGTTATTTTATATCTAAATTGAAACATTTAGACATAACTGCCTAATTTGACTTCAAAGTAGGGGTCTTGACTCTTCTGTATATTCGACAATATTTTCTACCTTTTTTTCTTGATAAGTCAAGTAGCAATTCCCTCACTCAGTCATTTTTGTTGATCTTCTAGTATATTTGACAGTTTTATACATCATTCGACATAACTGATCTTTATTCGACAGAACTGATCTTCTAGCATCTTTGACAGCTTTATGCATTATTCGACAGAACTTATCTTTATTCGACAGAACTGATCTTCATTCGACAGAATTGATCTTCATTCGACAGAACTGATCTTCATTCGACAGAACTGATCTTCATTCGACAGAACTTGACTTTTAGCCATTCTTGTCAAATAATGTTCTCTTGTCAGCATAGATTCTGTCAAATTGTAACTTAGTCATTTTCATCACCAAGTCACATTATGGCTGACATCTTTCATCATTCTCTATCATGTCATGTTTTGTCGAAAGGTAACCTCACATTTGTACACTTAAGGCATTTTCTCTGTCGAATCCAAAATTAAGATTTATCACCTAACAAGCTTATACATTGATTTTTTTACCCTTTTTACCTCCAAGTGTATACTAAGTGTGGAATTTGCATTTTCTTTCTTTTGTGTTGGGTTATAAAAATATAGAAAAGAAAAAAAGAAAAAAAGTTAAAGTTGGGAAGAAATGGCAAGAATACCAAAGTGGCATGTGTTTGTTCATCAAATTGTTAAAAAGAAAAAAAAGAAGAAGAATAAGGGAAAACATTATTATTCAATGATTAGAAAAATTGGAGAGTACATCAAGTGATAAGTGTGATTTACTGAGATATTTAACAAGTTTCCCTTTGTATGTACTTGGAAGTCTTTTTAAATCATTTTCCATTTTTTTTTCATATAATCTCAAACCCAAGCCACGTTAATACCTTTTATATTAACTGTTTTGACCCTAAGTAAGTTTCTAGAAAGAGTGGTGGAAGTCTCATTTGTTAGTGTTTCTATCATTATATCAATATTTGCTTGTTGCTTGTACATAATTGCTTAATTTTTTATGAGTATGTGTGCACCTATTGTCAAATTCATAGAGAGAATCCTTACACAAAACACTTTTATACCTGTGAGTTATGAAATCTTAATTATTTTGGTATTAGTATATTGAATTATTTTTATCTAATTTTAATATTTAATACTTATTGATTTTATTTTCTTATCAGATTATATAAATAAATTTTAAGATGACTTGATCATGCTTTTATCATACTTTGTAATTTATTTGTGTTATCTAAATATTAGTAGTAATTATTGAATATCAATTGTGGTTTCTTATTAAAGATATATTTGATGGTTTGATAATTACTATTAATTAGGAAAATTCTATCATACATGTGATTACTAGATTTAATGCTTTATTAATATATTTTTCGTGAATACATGCTTGCTACTAGATGTTCATGAGTTAAATTATGTAGGTAAAATAATTTAGCGTAGTTAATTTTAAAATTAATTTTAGTGAATTCTGAACCTTAGTTATCTTACATCTGGTATAAAACCAAATTTACTTTAATTTTCTTTACTTAATTTTGCATTTAAATTAATTTTTATTTACTTTTAATCATTTAATATTTTTCTTTAGTTTCGTTGTTTTTTTAGTTATTTTTTTAATTTATCTTTATGTGAAATTGACACTCTAAAACTGTGCTACAATTACCGCATTATTCTTTGGATGTAATCAATGCTAAAGATCAATAAAAAAATATGTTGAAGTTCAAATTTCAATCTTTCAAGTATCTCACACAAATACAAGATTTTAATTAATAGAAAGCAATTATTTCAAGATTCGAGAAAGATCGAGATGAAAAAACATTTCCCATAAATTTTTTTTAAGAATTCATTCACTATTGTATCATAAGACACATTTATCTGCACATGAACAAATGAGGTGGCTTAACAACTAGCATTGAGGAGTAAGGAATCTTTAAAGGGCGAACAACATAGATCCAACATTTTGAGACAAGCCCCCAAGTATGCAAGTGTTAGTCCAAAAAGTGATTGACCGAAATTTCTCAACTCCTTTGAATATAAGAACTTCCAAAATTAGCCCCTACGTTACAAGACTAGCATAGCCTTAATATTCATTTAGATACATATATCTATATATAATATGGTGCTTAGCAAATATTTTTTATACATTTTAATTTTTATTGCATTTTTTTTATTAATATTACATCATAATATCGATATAGTTTAATTTTGATGCACTGTCAATATAAAATTTTTTACACTATTAATCAATCATATATCATTACATGTGTGACTTTTGAGATAATTATTATGAGAGTTAAATATTTTTAATGATATGGTAATGCATGATTGCTTGACAGTATAAAAAACTTTTATACTGACAGTGCATCACAATTAAATCCATATCTATATGAGTTTGATTTTTATGCATTGTCAATGTAAAGTTTTTCTCATCATCAATCAATCATATACTACCGGATGTGTGACTTTAAGGTAGTTGTTGGAAGAATCAAATATTTTTTATGACATGGTGATGTGTGATTGATAACAGTGTAAAAAACTTTTATATTAACAGTGCATTCAAATTAAATCTTATCTATGTATTGGTTATATTAAATATTAAATTTTAAATATATGTAATATTATTTAGTTCAACCATTAGTTTAATTGGTTAAATCATGAACCACTCAATTTTTCAGTTTCCTAATTGAATCAGTTTTCCAAAAACATTGAAGAAAGGTAAAATTAAAAAATTAGTAAAAATAAAATAATCTATTTATTTAAAATCAAATAATCTTAACAAATCTTACCATATTTCGTACAATCTTTTTTGGTGTAGATTTCATACAATTTTTAAATATAAATAATTGAAATCCATGAGATCTCAAAAATTAATTCATTTTCAATTTTTAAACATTTTAAACACTAGATTTTCAAATCAAATATAATTTTTTTTTACATTTTAAACACATTCAGAATCATAATTATGGTGTAGAGAAGCTCAAGATACCTCGTGTAATAGGTACCACACCCTTTAGTTTTTTGTTTTTTTAATCTTGACCCTTTTGTTGGTTTAAGAAAAAATAAAATATAAAAGAGGAAAATGACTTTTGGTTGGAGAAATTTTTGTAAAGTATGAGAGTAGTTTACTAGAGTAGTAAAAATGTGATATATAAACATGCATAGAGTTATATATGTTGTTGAATTGAAAATAAAATATTATTAAATTAAATTTAGACGATTACAAAATTAATGAGAGTTAATCTTAATATATATAAGAATTTTGCCTTTGTTGCTTTAAGATAAAAATAGAAGAGATAAATTAGGAGAAGAAAAATGAATAGAAAACTTTAAGATGTAATTCAGATCTTGTTTGGAAGCCAAAGAATTTCATCGCTTAACTTTGCCTTTAGTGATTTTGTCCGAGTTGAAAATTTAGAAATTTGTCAAAATGGGGTCGGCCTACAATGATTGAGGAAAATTATGAGTCAAGTTAGACTTGGTTAAAGTTGTTGTGGGTTAGTAATTTGTTAATTCAGCCTAACTTTATGTGAGTTACGGGTTTTGTCGAGTCAACAAGTTGACTTGAATTATTTTTTTTTAAATTTCTCTTATATTTTTAGCATTTAAAAATTTTATCTTTAGAGTTTATCTTTATATTTTTTTACATACTTTAAATATTAATAAATATAAAATAAAATTATTTTTATAAGATAAATATTAATTTATATTAAAAAATAAAAATAAAAATAAAAATAAAAAATATTTTATATAAAAAATTATTAATTAAATAATTAAATAACAAATCATTAAGTTGACCGAATCCATTACAAACTAGACCAAATACATTTGAGTTTTAATTTTTTGAAGAAAAATTATCATCTTATACTCTTAAAAAAAGGTATAAATATTATTCACATTATTATTAATGGATATGATTGAATAAGAGAAAATAATAAAAAAATATATATAATAAATAATATTAAATAAAATATAAAAAGAAATATATATATTATTTAATGTAAAAATATAACATTATGTTTGAATGTTTTTTATTAAAGGAACGGAACGGAATATGTGGGAATGGAATAGAAATGAAAGGAATGGAATAGAACGTAATTTCTATTCTCTTTGTTTATAAGTTTCATTAACGGAACGGAACCAAACAGAATTACCCATGTGTTCTTCTCATTTTACCTCAATTTTGGGGGGAACAAAAGTTAGGCATTTGAAGAGAATAGAGGGGAAATGATTTCTTATGTATTTTGTTCCATTCTCATGCATTTTAAAACTATTAAATAAGAGAAATCATTTTCATTCTGCTTATTTCCTTTTCGTTCCCCTCATTACCTATCATCTAAACATAGTGAGATTTAGAATTATTGTATAAAATACTTGAGATGTGCTATCGTGCGCTCGTTTTATTTTTTTATTTGTTTAATTACAACTCCACACATCTCTAAAACTTAGATAACTTCACAGCCTTCAGATGTTATCTAAGCTCTGGTGATGTGCGGAGTTGTAATTAAACAAATAAAAAAATAAAACGAGCACCCGATAGCACATCCCAAGTATTTTATAGGATAATCCTAAACCCTAAACCCCTGAATCTTAGATCTCGGAGCATTGGTCTCCTTTGCCCTTCACCTCTTCTTCAAAATCTGCCGTTAGCCGGCATGGTCTTCTCCGCCAGTTCTGAAATCCCTAACGTTCGGACGCTCTCATTTTCAGGCTATTTAACCCCTCATAATCTTCCTCATGTCATTCCTCTGAGCTTGAATTTTCCCCAATCCTTTCAGGGCAAACCCTATACACCACTGGCGTGCCGCCAGCAGGTGGATACATATTATGTGTCGCTTGTCTATGCAGTAGTAATTCATTTTCTTTTGATTGATCTACTGCAAGTCAGCGACACATGATATGTCTATCACCTGATTTCCTCTCTGCAATTATATTTTGTTGCCTATTGAGAGTTTGCATTCGTATTGTTCTTCTTCGTTATTACCATCTTCTGTATTCTAATTGTGATTTTCAAACATTTTATTAGCATTGAGTGTAAAAATTTTATCTATTTTTTTGGATTTTGCAGAATTTGGAATCTTATCTACCTCAGTTTACATCATTACCTTCTTTTCTTTCGGTTGTGTTTCTGGTGGTGCACAACTCTGCTTGCTGTGAGTCTGTGACCTGGGATGGTTGTCTGTGCGACTCTGCCTTACTACAGACTCGCCGCTATTGAGCAGTGTATGTGAGAGTGGGTGCTGGGCTTGAATGTCAAGTTGAAGAGAATCAACCTTAAGTAAATATACAAATTATTTTCCCTTTTTTTGTGGTTGGAGCACAGGTTTTGTTGACCTCGATCAGAGTCTTCAGAGAGCTTAGTTCTCTCTCCTCCTTTCCCCAGCGAATATCATATATAAATATCACAATAACTTGATTCAGGTGAATTGCTAGTGGCTTTCCTGGTGAGTGCTTTTGTTTTTATTATTTAATTAACTCCTACAAATTACAATAACTTATTTCTGGTGAATTGCTAGTGGCATTTTCCATCTATTGCTGCTAACACTTCTTTTGCATGCATTCAATGCCCCATTTTATTGTTTTTTTCTTGATTTCAAAATTTTGCCTTCAGCTCAAATACTATCTGATCTAAAATCTGTTTTTATATTGCTAAATACAAAAGCCTTTTTCAATTAGTTGGTGAAAACTGAGACCTTAGAGATATTTGTCTTTGTTAGTTTCCTGATATGAGTTTAAAAGTCTTGAGGCATAAAGTTCTGATCTGGATGTTCTATTACATGATTTTTCTAACATTGATGCATAATACTTGTTTGACTTCTCTGATACTTTCGAATTTTTAAGTTATATGGCCAGTAATTTGTATTTCCACATTTCCAATCATTGCTTTTAACACTAATTTCACTGTGTTCTTATGCCAATTGAGGATATCAACCTTACTTTTCTAATGTTAAAAATTTCACATGCATCAGTTTCAAGTAGGAAAAGAAGCACTATTTTCTTGCAACTTATGCCAAGGCTCAGATCACTATACAGAATTCTTGTAATTGCAGTTTGGCATTTCAAATGTATAATGAGATGATTTAAGAATTGTTTAGTCAATTGTGGTTTCAATATGCTGATAGCACAAATTTTTTCTCATTCCAATGTGTTATAATGTAATGGAATGAGCAAAAAAAATTTATTTAGGGGGTTATAATAATATCATGTGCTATTGTGCTATGTCATAAAGATGGTAAAGAAGGAAAACATTATATGACTTGGGACATTCAATATATAAACTCTTTTTTTCCCCTAGTGCACTAAATGCATGAAGTATTGTTTGTGTTTTGAATTCCTGTATTTGTTAATCAAGTATACAGTTTTTGCCCAGAAAATAGGTCCAAATATGTTATATCTTTAATGGCTTGGGAAAAATGGAACTATGAGTGGAACGGCTTGTCCTAGAGGGCTATATGGTATCTTTTGTGAGGTAGATGAACAATCCTCCACAATATTCAGTAATTATTTGTGTAGTTGCAATGGGATTTAGAAAAATTAGGTGGCTTGACATCATGAAATGTAGTTCATTGCGATCTTTTGTTGTTACTCGCATAATATTTGGCCAATATAATGTCTCAATTCCTGTTTTTATTTGTAATTGTGATGAGATTTTGAAGATTAACTCCTTAGTTGTAATCCACAGGCCCATCGGGAAAACGACGAGTGCAGCGATTGCTATTGGAAGTGACATGTTTTGAGGTGTGTTAGAAGTTTATGCAGAAGATATTCATATTTTTTATTCACATAGTGCAAATCAGAATAAAGACTTCTAGTGGAAGGGGTGGTTATGAAGGGGCTTCCTGCAACCCCAAATTTGCAGCCTTCCAAGTACTAGGGATGGTGTGCCTTTGGTCATTGATAATGTTCAAAATGTGTATTCTAGTCTCTTATTTTTATTTCTTTTTTCAAATTGGTCCCATATCCTTTGTTTTTATTAATTTGGTTTCTGATCTTGCAAATTGTTTACAATGTGGTCTTTCCGTTAGAGTTACAGTGTGGTCTTTCCGTTAGGGTTACATCACCTCCCTAACAGTGATGATGTGGTTATGACGTGGTGATGATTTGGCTTTGACGTGGCTATCACCATTTAGTGATACATCATCACTTATGTTAGAGGATAACATAACTCTAATGAAAAGACCACATTGAAAACGATTTGTAAGATAAGAGATCAAATTGACCAAAAAAAAAAAGGATGATATAGGACCAAATTAAATAAAGAAATAAAGATAAGTGACAAAAATGTCCATTTTGCCTTTTTAGGCTATTCCCTTCTTGGCCTGTATGAGAGAATTAGTTTGTTCGACAGACATTGTGGGTAGACTTCTACATATATTTGGATTGGATGGTATCTGTAAGACTTATTATTAGTTGATTAACTTCAATGCAGGCTTTTTATTAATAAATCTTGTCAGTTTTATACCTTTTTGTTTTAATTTCTTGACCATGGTACCATCATTTACTCATAAAATGAAAGGTAAGATCATTGTAAGTCCTGAATTCATTTCTTCTATTTTGTAAGTCACTATTAATTTTTTTTTCTAGGACTACTGTAGAATATCTTTCATTAAACTAAGTTTTTTTTATTTTTTATTTTTGAGTAAGTACAGGTTTTGATGAATCAGAATATCAGGAAAAATACTGAGATTGTTAAATCGCCTGATAGTTGATAGCATGTGCTATATCCATTATGGTAAGAGAGAACAATCGTTTGAAAATAAGTTCACGATTTTGGCATCCCAAAAATGATGTATATAGTTTTTTCCGCAAAATTAAAAGGTAGTATCGGAATCAATAGGTAAATCCGTAAATGCTTAAACCAAAAAAATCCTTAGGCTAGAGAATATTTGGCAGATCATCTGAATGAACCAAAACTACAGCTCAAAGCTACCGAGCAAATGACCCTATAGAGCAAATAATAGATCAAATTTTTTATTTTAAATTCATATCATAATTCACACTTGCATCAAAAGAATGGCATCTCTGGTTCTGTTCACATTCTCTCTGTATAATGTATCCAACTTCAACCACAGCTCAATAGGATAAAACACCAAGACACCGTTTCCGAAAAACAAAACCTCAATCTAAAAGCTTGTAAATCGTTCCAATGAGCATGTTACGCCTTATAGACCTAGTTCTTATAGCACCAATCCCTTCCTCGTACGAACAAAGCAAACCAATTTCAGCTGACCACAGTTCCAAATTCCTCTGCCTTCATTAGCTACGGTCAGTGTCGACTTTGGAATTTTTCCACTCCCAACTTCCAGTCCCTGCCTGCCACAGCTTCAAAACAAACAACGTTCCAAGAGTTTGGCAACAACACCAGCAACATCAAGTATTGGAACCTGAAGATGTGCCCAGAAGTGAATCTGCTTGCTGAAAAAGAGGAGTGATCAACGTGGAAGATGAGAGGCACAAGCAAGTTACGTACAAGGAGGAAAATAGGATTTATGGGACTGACTTCAGGGTGTGTGAAGATTGTGGTAACAATAGAAGATACAGGAATTGTTGCAAGGGGCGTGGGTATGATTGCAACACCCACGTAAAACCCATATGGGTCCCGACAATTCATCAGATGGAATGGGAGATGGCATGGTTATCAGTGGTGGTGGTTCTATACCCTTGGTGATGGTGTTTCTTCTAGAGCTAAGAGACCTAGAGCTTTGGGGTCATCACAGAATGCCACTGCCAACTCTCACAGCTCCAAGAAAAGTGAGAACGTTGCTTAATGCTTATTTCAATTGGGTGGGTTTATCAAGATTGGATATTCCCATCTTCCAGCTAATTAGTCAATCCCAACCACTTTGCATTTCAATGACAATTCCGAATATAGCACAAAATCACCAACAACTACTGCACAGAGTCAGCAACATCTTAAGGAAAATTGGTCAAAGCTCAAACTAGAAGTTTAGGAATTGATTGTGTATTATCAATTTGGAATTGATTCTGTCCTCCTAATTAGCCCAAACTGTAGCTTGTAGATGGCTAAAGATTCTTATTTCTCTGTATATATATTTGTGCTCAGTTTTGTATGTATTATCACGACTTTTCAATCAAATGCAGTTCTCTTACATGGTAGCAGAGCGGGTTATTTTTTCTTTAGCATAAACTAGAGTTTGTCTCCTTTGTTCTCTTCTCAATTAAACAAGGAAACAGATCAAGGAACTGATAGTAACCAAAACATCCTCAAGCAAAGGCGAGAAACCACCACGTTACCAATTGAGCAGCTCGGATAGACCAGGTAATCAATTGGTTACGCACCTTTTGAAAGGGACGAACTACTCAACTTGGAGCAGGGCGGTGACCAATGCTTTGAGGTCAAAACACAAACTGGTGTATGTGAACGGTAAATTGCCGAAGCCCCCAGCAAGAGATCCCAACAAAGAAGATTGAACTACCTGAACTCGATGGTAATGTCTTGGATTCAAAATTCCTTAATGGCATGTCAGTGTACTTTACCATGACACAGCCCATGGCATGTGGAAGGAGCTAGAAAAGTGATTCTCTCAAGGAAGCGGTCCTAGAGTTCAAGAAATCAAAAGAGAATTAGCAAATACACGTCAAGGAGATATGACTATCTCGACGTATTATGCTAAGCTGAAGAGTTTGTGGGAGCAACTTAATGGCTTTTCGAAGCCACATATAAATGGATGCAGTGGGTGCATGTGTGGAGTTGCAACAAAAGAAAAGGAGGAGGAAAGACCCCACGAATATGTCATGGGCCTAAATGATGCCTATGGAGTTGTGAGGTCAAACCTTTTATGCAAAGAACCACTTCTAAGCCTGCCAAATACCTACTCCTTGTTGACATCAGAGGAGGTGACGATTGGAAGACATTCTATGGAACTAGTTGCATTCAAAGTTGATGTTGATGGGTTACAAAGGGAGAGATAAAAACAAGATGCGATGTGAGCATTGCAAGAAGACTGGGTACATCAAGGACAATTGTTTTGAAATTGTTGGCTACCCATCAAACTGGCAAGGCAAGAGGAAGGGAAAGTTTACAGCCCATGCAGTCATTTCAGAGACAAAGGAAGCTACTCAAGGACAAACCAGCCAGCTATCCCAAGAGCAGTTTGATCAACTCATGGCCTTATTGGCTAGAGAGAAATATGCTACACCTACTGTGAATTTCATTGGTAAAGTAGAAAAATGTGCAAAATGGATTTTGGATAATGAAGCATCAGATCATACATTGTCTGATGTCATGCTATTAAAAGAAAAAATAAATTTGAAGGAGCCTATTAGAGTAGCTTTACCTAATGGGGAAAAGGTTGAAGTAAAATTAGGTGGAAAAGTCAAAATAAATGATGAAATTTTCTTGAGGGATGTTTTATATTTACCTTATTTTAACTGCAATATGGTTTGAATCAGTATGCTGACAAGAGAACTAAATTGTTTTGTTCTTTTCCTTCCCAATAGTTGTTTTGTACAGGACCTTAACACCAAAAGAGTGATCGCAGGGTAAGCTAAAAGAGAATCTTTACTACTTTGATCAAGGAGTTGAAAGCCAAGTCAATATAACTAGTTGTGATGGCAGAAGTTCTGCACCAAAGAATGGGTCACATCCCTCTTACTAGATTAAAATCTGTATTTGATCATTTGAATTTTGATTCAAAGTCGTGTGATGCATGTCATCGGGTAAAACAATGTCAAAATGTTTTTCTATTCGGAATAATATATCCAAGAATGCCTTTGATGTAGTTCATCGTGATGTGTGGGGGCCTTATAGAGTAAACACTCATGATGGATATGCATATTTTCTCACCATTGTTGATGACTACTCAAGGGGACGTGGGTTTATATGATGAAAGCAAAATCTGAGGATCCAAAATTATTTGTGTACTTTGTTAAGATGATCAAGACACAGTTTGGGATAGAGATCGAGAAAGTCAGATCAGATAATGCAATAGAATTCGTCTCTGGAACTTTCAAGAGTTTTTTAACAGATCAAGGGATGCTTCATCATACTCCACGTCCACATACACCACAACAAAATGGTGTTGTGGAAAGGAAGCACCTGCATCTCCTTGAAGTAGCTCGAGCGTTACGGTTTCAATCTAACATTCCACTATGTTATTGGGGAGAATGCGTAATGACTGCAGCACACTTGATCAACCTCTTACCAACTCCAACATTGAAAGGAAAATCACCGTATGAGGTACAGTTTAAAGAAAAGCCAGGTTATGAGCACTTACGTGTTTTTGGGTGTCTATGTTATGTTTACAACAAGCCAAAGCCCCTTGACAAATTTGAGTCAAGATCTAGACGTTGTGCTTTCTTAGGATATACCCCAGGAAAGAAAGGATACGAAGTCCTTGATTTTGAAACAAAGAAAATTATAGATTCAAGACATGTAGTCTTTTATGAAGATTTATTCCCATTTCAAAATGAGAAGTCAAAGGAAGCAAACAACAGTGAGACTCCACTTGGTATACCGTAAAATGACACCTGAATTGATAAGGAGCTCGTTGATAAAGAAGAACAAGAGGTTGAAGATACAACTCTTGAAGGTGAAGTGGAAGATGCTGAGGTATAAGGAGCTGATGAGCAACTGCAAGAAAAAATTACTGAAGAAGTACAGAATGTTACTCAAAGACCATCAAGGGGAAGAAATCCTCCAAAGCATTTGGAAGACTATGTGTTGTATTATTCTAGGGAGACATTTGTAATGCTCATAACAAATTTTTGAGCATCCATGCTCCAATCACTTTTACTTGTTATTGCAAGTCACTTCTAATTTTCTATTATTTAATTATTATCCCTAAAATTTTATATTATTGCTAGTCAGCCCTTCCCTACTCCCATCAAGCCTCCCATTAATGTGGGTCATTTCCTGTAACACACTTAGATCACTACCTCGACGGATGGACACTCGAACGCTTACATCTCTATGATCTTCCAGAACTAGAGTTGCCATTTTGTGAAGGAGCTTGCCTGTCTCCCAAATTATGAACAATTCACATTGAGTCTGTGAGACTACCGACCAGGGTTCTAAATTGCGGTCCGCATCACCTGATGTGGCCGCAATATTGTCGTTGCGGCCCATGCAGCAACGGCATCAGACCGCAATTGCGGTGTGAACGAAAATCACGTAAAACGGCCGCAATGGAACAGTGTTGCGGCCGCAACGGAACGACGTTGTGGCCGCAACGGGCCACAACAGTGCTCAGTTCCGTTTTTTCTTTCAAATCGACATTGTCAGAGCACGGGAAAGAAAAAGAAGAAGATTCCTCATCAACCCAATAATTTCATCAATAGGAAAAAGGAGAAAACAGACAAAATCATCAGATATCAATGTCATTCACGGATTCACCTTGTAGTTGAAAACCATCTTGTTGTATCTATCTCTGTCTCTATCTCCTAATCTCTCTGAAAACCATCTCCTTCTCCGCTCCATCTCCTTCTTCGCTTCAGTCTCCATCTTGCAGATCCCAGATCACGGACTCACCATCTTGCTCCGGCAGTCCAGCGCTTCGCAGGTAAGCTCATCTCTCCTAGACCCAGTCTCTCTTATGCTTGTTTTCTTTGTATGCATGCATCTTGGGGTTGGGGTTGGGGTTGGGGTTGGGGTTGGGGTTGGATTTTTGTGAGATTTGGGAGGCTGATAGGGGGTGGTGGGTGAGACCGTGAGAGTGAGATCGTGAGAGGCGAGAGGGATTGAGAGTCCGAGAGTGACGACGAAGAGGGAGGAGAGAGAGGGGTCGTGGAGGTGGATCGCGGATGACATGGGTGATTGGGCCGAGAGGGGAGGTACCGTGGAGGTGGGCGGCGTGTGTGGTGGTCCGCGAATTAGAGAGGAAGGGGAAGGCGAAGACCGAAGAGGAAGAGGGGAGACCGGAGAAGAAGAGGGGGTCGGGGTGGGCCGTGAAATGAAGAGAAAGATGGAGATGGAGAGAGCAAAGGAAGCGAGAGAGAAGGGATAGGGGAGGATTTGGGGAAAATGAAAGTGAGAAGGGAAATTTGGGGGTGGTAGGCCGTAGGTAATGGGTGGGCAGGGAAATTGGGCTCGGTTGGGAGGGATTTGGGCGCAGGAAGGGGGGAAATTGGGAAAAAATTGGGGATTTTTTTTTTTGAAAAAAAAAGTAAACAAATTTGAGGAAGAAGGAAATTAATAAAAATTGTGAGACTTGAGAAAATTGAAAAATTTGATAATAAGAAACCGAAAATTAAGTTAAGAATATTTATAATTAATGAGCAAACTTATATTAAGGGTTTAAAATTAAAGTTAATTATTGATGAAGTATTAGGAATAGTGATAATTAATTTAATTACTTAATTGTTTGTTTAAAAGAAAATAATTAGTAGTTTATATTAAGAGTTTTAACTTTGAAGTTAAAGTTAATTATTGATTGTTAATTGGGGTGTTAATAATAGTGATAATTAAGTTAATTATTGATAATTGTTATAATTTATTTTTGTAAACAGGTATTATAAATTTTAAATAATGCCACCAAGAGAAGAATTTCCTATAGGAAGATTGGAGGGTGCTTTAAGTGATGATATTGGATGGCATTTCGGAACAGTTGTACCTGGAAATCGAAACAACATCACATGCAAACTTTGTGAAAAAGTGATAAAGGGTGGCATTACAAGATTAAAGCAACATATAGCACATTTTAAAGGGCAAGTAGCAGGTTGTCCTAGAGTCAATACATTTGTCAGGGAGAATATGATGAAACTCTTCATGGATGGGAAAGCAAAAAAAATTGACTCTAAAAAAAGAAAAGAAGAATTCGAAGAAGGCTTAAGGGGAAATGTTGAAGAGGAAGACGTGGAATACCATATTGATGAACAAATCAGGCTAGCTACACAGGAGAGCCTTATATCACAACATGAATGGGAAGACAGACAACGATTCAGACAACAAATAAGGGGATCTGAAAATATATATGAAGAGGGTGGAAGCTCTCGTGCAAGTGCTAGTGAAGTCAGAAGGCCACAAGATATTTCTGCTACTTTGAGGTCTACAGATGTTAACCTTGTGAGAAGTACAAGCGTGAAGCAACCAAAAGTTGCTGGTGGTTGGATGAAAACACTAAGAAAAACACTTGGAGCAGCAGTAAGTAGGTTTCTAATTTATGAGCGTTTGCCTATGAATTTAACTGATTCTCCTTGGTTACATGCTTTGATTGTTGAAGCAGCTGAGGTAGGAAAAGGAGTTAAGTGCCCAACTCCTTATGAAGTTTCAGATGTATATTTGAAAGTTGAATATAAAAAAATGCAAGAATGGATAAATACACTAAAGGGTACTTGGAAAGAAAGAGGAGTCACAATAATGTGTGATGGTTGGACTGATAGTATAAACCATACACATATTATGAATTTTCTTGTTTACTGCAGTAATGAGACACTTTTCTTAAAATCTGTTGATGCTTCTGGTGTTGATACTAGAAATACAAATTATTACTTCCAGTTACTTGACAAAGTTATAGATGAAGTTGGAGAAGAATATGTAGTCCAAGTGGTTACAGACAATGAAAAAGCACTAAAAGCAGCTGGGGAAAAATTGATGGAAAAGAGGCCACATTTGTATTGGTCTGCATGCGCAACTCATTGTTTGGATCTTTGCTTGGAAGATATAGGGAAAAAGCAAAATGTGAAGAAATTATTGAATGATGCAAAGACAGTGACAACTTTCCTCTATAACCACATATGGACAGTAAATTTGATGAAGAAATATACTGGAGGTAGAGAAATTGTTCGTCCTTGCATAACTCGATTTGCAACACAGTTCTTGCAGCTTCAAGCTATTATGAAGCAAAAGCAAAGTTTAAGAAATATGTTCAACTCAGAAGAATTTAGAAGATCTAAGTTTGGGAAAGAGAAAAAAGTACCAGCATTTGAAGCAAGAAAAATTGTTTTGAGCAGTGAATTTTGGAGTAAGGTTGTTGATCTACTAAAAGTATTTGAACCTATTGTAAAAGTCTTGAGGCTGGTCGATGGTGACGTGAAGCCAACAATGAGTTTTCTTTATGAAGCCATAGATCGAGCCAAACAATCTATCCAGTAAAATTCTCGATATCATGCAAGATATAATGAAATAATAGACCAGCGCTGGAGAATCATGCATTCTGATCTTCATTCTGCAGGTACGTCAATAATCGATATAATTTATAATTTTTTGTTTTGTTATAAAATTTTACATTCATGCCTCTATGCATAATAATTGATTAACTTTTTTTTAGGTTATTTTCTTAACCCACAATTTCAATGTGGAGTGGAACATGGATCTGATGTTTATAAAGAAACTTTTGATGGAACCGGTAGTGTCATCATCAAATTAGAAAGAAACATGGATGACCAAATTAAAGCTTTGAATCAGGTTAGTAAATAATGTTTATACTTAAATCTTACAAATTTATAATTAAATATTATATATTTACTTATTGACATATTATATTGTGTTATACAGTTGATGATTTTTAGGGAAAAACGTGAATCATTTGGCACACCACAAGCTCAAAGAGCTTGGGCTAGAATGAATCCAGGTAAAATATTTTTTTTCTCTTTTTTGTACAAGTAAATATATTTAAAATTTATTTATACTTTATATGACAAATAATTATTCATTATGCTTGGTCATTTAAATAGCTGAATGGTGGTTGATATTTGGATCGTGTGCTCCTGAACTTCAATGTGTGGCAATAAAAGTTCTTAGTCAAACAACTTCAGCTACAAATTGTGAGAGAAATTGGAGCACATTCAGCTACATTCATACAAAGACAAGGAATAGACTCAAGTACAAAAGGCTACAAAAACTTGTCTTCACATATTACAATATGAAGCTGAAAATGAGACATGAAGAAAGAAGAAGTCAAGATAAAATTGAAGTTAATTTTAATCTAATTAATTTTGAATACATATTTCAAGAAGAAGATCCATTATTTCCTTGGATTGAAGAAAGAGAAGGCCCTGTATTAGATGGAGTACAAAATTCAGAGTGGTTGCCTAGAATTGATACTGATGATGAAGATATGGAAGCTGGTGATGATGATGATGATGTAGGTTCTGATGAAAATAGTGGTGGTTTAAGCCCTCCTAGTAATAACAGTGGTAATGGTGGTGCTAATGCAGAAGCTGAAAAAAGTGATGATAATGATGAAGAGGATGATGAATATAGGCAAAATGATCCATATCAGGAGATTCCATACAATCGCCGTGACAAGAGCCTAATGATTGATATGACTACATCTAGGCCAGATATGGTTCCTTCTGATAATTCATTTGGTGATAGCAGAAGAGGTGGATCACAGTCTAGTAGAGGAAGAAGGCAACAAAATGTTACACTAGAATATTCTTCCTCTTCGAGCATTGCACAAAGTTTTGGTGACTTTGGTCTTGGTGAATCATCTCAGAGTAGTCAAAGGTATTATCCATCATCTTATCAGTATCCTTACTTCAGTGCATATGATCAATATACTGGTAGTAATCAACCTCTACCATACCATCAATCTTCAACGAACTATGAAGATTCTGATCATCAACAATCAAGTAGTGGATTTTTTTATTATGTCTTTGGACAAGGAGGCATGCAAGGTGATAGCCAAAATGAAAGTGGAGGTTATGATTTTCCACGTCATTCTACCATGTGGTAATAATTATCATATAAGTTCTATTTATATTGTCTTTAAGTTTTTAATTTATTTATTTATTTACTTATTTATTTACTATTTTAAATTTAATAATTAACTTTATTATTTTAAATTTTTTTAAGTGAGATTTAGTTTATTATTTGTGAATTGTCAGTAAAAAGAATTCTTATAATACTTATAAATATTTAAGATATTAATTATGAGTTTATATCATGCTTTCTTTTGCAGTGAAGTCATACATCTTAATAGTGACATTATTCCTTGCATAATTGGTGATGTGATTAAAGTTGCAGGTAATTGTATTATTCTTATTGAGTTAGATTTTTTTATCTGTGACTCAGTGTAAAAATTATGACATATTTTTGTGAAATTTATTTGTAACTTATTTAAGTTTATATATTATTCAGTTTCTTATTCTCTTATACTTATATATGCCTAAATAAAACTTTAAAATGCCTATTAATAATTATTATAACAATAATTATGTTATGTTGATTATGAATTCAATTTAAATTATTCTTTAAGATGGTACAAAATCTTATTAAATAAGTAAAAGCTTATAAAACATTATAAATAAGAATAAAGGAAGAGTTATAATAATTATAGAATTTTTTTTTACATTTTGTGCAAATTTAAAAAAAATCACGCTGCAATGACTGCAATCCGCATCGCAGTAGCCGCAATGCCCGCAATCGTAGCGACCGCAACCGCAGTTTAGAACCCTACTACCGACTATTGGTATAATTGAGTGGGGTCTCCAACGCCTAACTACTTTTTCATTATTGCCTATTGAAATTGATGATATTGTTATTGCCTTGCTGAAGGGGCAATTGTTGGCCATTTCTCTAGTTTATATGTAGAGGAAAACTTTTAAAACGCAGCAAATCGATGCAACATAGAGCAGATCATTGTAGTGTAAAGCAGATCAATGCAGCAGAGAGAAGAGCGAAAATGCAATGGTGGCAGTGCAACAGCAGCACACCAAAAATAAAGTGTTGCAGTGGTAGGCCGGCTGCCCTTGGCGGCACAATGACTTAGTGAGCAGAAAGAAACTCGAAGCAAAGGAGGAAGAAAGGAGAGAGAAAAGAAAGTTTGACTTTTTGTACAATTTTTATTTTTAAAATATAAATAAGTAAATTGATAATTTTGACACTTTAACTTACTAAACAAGTTATGAGTAGTGATTCCCAACAATTGATATAAAATTTTTCCAAATCAATAGAAAAGAATTATGGAGTATTCATGCTCCAAACTCTTTTAGGAGCATCCTAAAAGTTTCTATTATTCTAGTAAAGATTTTCCCCTAAAACAAGCTTCCCCTGCAATCACGCCTTAAGGTTTTTATGGTAAGGATTCTAATAACCCAATATATAATACTTCAAATTCTATAGAGTACTCTAACAGTGCAAAAAATAGCAAGATTGAGCCAAGTAGTTTTTGAGGAAGCAATGCAGAATCTAAAATGGTGAGAGGCAATAAGCAAAGAGTTGAAGGTCTTTACTGGAAATAATACTTGCAATCTTCATGTGAATTGATATTTGTTGCTAACCCAAGTGTAGGTTGTCTTAAATAATAAATTCTCAAGAGTTTGAGGTCGATTCACAGAAAATTGATGAAGAAAAATTATTTGAGGTAAGAAAAAAATTTGTCACAATAATAAATATGATAAAACTTGTTCACAATTAAAAAAGATTTGTTTGGGTTAGGAGATTCACTCTTGGTAAGTAAATTAAAAATAAAATTAATTTTTTTATAACTTAATTAGAATCCAAGCATAACAGAGGTTCCAATCGAAAAATATAGTATTCATAGTTTATTTAAGATTATATATGTAATTATATTATGGTTTTTTTAATTATCTACTAACGCCAACACTTGTAAATTAGTTCAGGTATTCATTGTACTAATACCTTGTCTGCAACAAATCATGATCTTCACTTTACAAGGAGGGTTTCTAATGCCAACACTTGTAAATGGGTTCAAGTATTCGTTGTGTCAATATCTTGTTTACAACAAATGAAGATCTCCACTTTGCAAGAAGGGTTTCTAAATTGATTAGAAAAAAAAATACAGCATATATAATGACCAATTGATAATATAACATTCAAGCGCAAGAAATAGATTAATCTAACCTTATTTTATTACCAAAAGCTTCACCCTTTCACTCAAGCAATATGAGAATTAGTTACTCATGAATAAGAAGAAAGAAAGAGAGAAGAAAAAGAAAAAGATGAACATAACTTCTATTTAGAATAAAAGAAAACTACAATAAAAGAAACAAATAATACAAGAACAATATCTTGATCTCTAAACTAAGATAATTCTAATGAGCAACCCTGGTGCCTTTTATAGAGCATGAAGGGTACAAAATGACAAGGGAGTTATTTAATGAGTGGGTGGATGAGTGGAACATGATAATAGAGTTGTTAATGAGTGGGTGGATGAGTGAAAAATTATTACCATGCTTGTCTCCCCACTCAACCAATTTAGCTTTCTTCACACCACTATAACTCTATCACAACGTCACCTATTGTGTAAGTGGTCTTCATAAAAGTTTAAGGATTTTGTCTCAGCTTTCCAATGTCACCAATTTCATTATAATCTGACTTCTACAGCCCAAAATATGACTAAATCTTTGCATAGTATTTGGGTTCCAGCAACAGTACCTCTTGTCTGACTTCTAGGCCAAATATGACATACTAGACATCCGAATATGGTCTTTTACTCGTTATGAAAGTTGTAGATTTGGGTCTTAAATTTCATTAGGGCTTAATTTGGTGTCAATTGAACTCCTATAGTTCAAGAAATGGACTAATGAGTGCACAGAGGTCAAGCTGTTAGTATCAGAATTCTGACTCTTGTTTTCACTTCAATTTAAATTATCCAAACATATGATTCCTATCTTGAGGTCTTCATGAAACTTGTAGAGAATTGTCTTAGCTTTCCTACAAGATTAGAATCACATCAATCAAATATTTGCAATTCATATTATAGCTAATTTACTGAACGTTGCCAAATAGACAAATTAAGGTCAATTTATGCAATAATTCCTTCAATAATTCAATTAGGCCCAATATCATAAAATGTGACAAAACTAACTTAATTAAGCCTAATTGAACCTTAAGAAGCCCAATGAGAGGATTATGATATGAATAAAATATATTGCTATCAAATTTTTTCACACTTAACTTTTGCACTCTCAAACAAAACGCATAAGACTGAAGCTTGTGAACAAGGAAAAACAATACAAACTCAAGCTAAAAACTCTAAAAGACTCAATTTCCAATGATATTCAAGAATGCAAAAGTTTATAAATAAAAAGAGTAACCAAAGATTTAAGGGATCAAAATATTTATGAGATAACATTTCTTCACATCTCAAACCAATACACAAGGAAACTTCAATTAAAAAATAGAGTCAAGAATAACAGATCTTTACAAGATTCACTCTCAATCCCTCAAGTTTTTAAAAAGTAAGTATTTCACTCAATTCAACCTTTGAAAAATTGCACTACCATAAGCTTACTTATCTTTTACTTCTCCACTACTCAAAACACACACACACACAAATCAAGAAGAATTTATTTAAGGTTGTAATGGGATCAAGGTAAAGGAGGGGGTAATATGGATATGACAGGTTAAATACTAAAGAGAATAAAAGAGCATTAGGGTTGAGTTCAAATAACAAGTATGAAAGTTCATCCCAAATCTACCTAATGCAAATTCCTTTTTACATATTCTTTTCACTTCCCCGTTTTACCTTGTTGACATTTCTTTACACTTTATTTTTGTTTTTGTTTTTGTTTTTAAGAAGATAACTACTATTTCCTTTTTCTTCAACTATTTTGTAAACACACCCTCACACTTATTCAAGAACTCATCCAATGTCAATGCTCTCTTATTCCTTAGGGTTAGGTAAGAACAAGTTTTTTTTTCTTTTTAAGGCATATAATGAGTTAAAAACAAGGAATGGTTAAATAAATTCAAAGGGGTTAAGTAACGGAAAATATGTAAGGTTGGCTATTTGGTTCAAGTAGTTCAAAAAAATGTCTCAAACATATTTATGTATGCATATGAAAATATAGCTTCAAATAGAGTCAAAGCAAGTTCTAGAGTAATAATTCAATGAGTGAAAATCACACAAGAAAGAAGAGAATTGTAAAAATGTTCAATTCATTCATCAATAGGCTCAAAATCTCACAAGGCATACATCTATCATTTTTAATCCACCAATTCAACATTCATAACCAAGCATGTGAAATTTAAGAAAGAAGACAATTTATTCAATTATGCTATGATCCCTGAATTTCAATTGCTTCAAAGGATATGAGAGTGCATTCACTTGAATATTTCAAAGGAAATCAAACGATAAAACTTCGTTACTTCCACAAATCAACACAAAATAGTTATCTACCTAATTACTCCTTACTCTGCCACCAATTTTGATGCGTCTCAAGAGTAAATTTATCTCAAGGGCATAATTTACTCCTTACTCTGTCATCCTTAATTGGTTTTGCAGTTAGTAAGTTGCTGACAATCATATCAATGAACATACTTCCCTATTTTTATTTTTATTTTGTTTTTTTGGTCAACTACCCTTCCCCCAACTAGATCACAACATTGTCCTCAATGTTAAAATATAGATAGGTAAAGGATATAAGATATTACCTGTTGTGACAATCACTGAAAAGAAAAACTTGGCACAAAGAAATAAAGTATGATAACAAAAACTAAAGGTAAAAGGAAGTTATAAATGGAGTGTCAGATCAAACTAGTTTTCCTTGCTGTTTTCCTCTGAGCAATCTATCTGAGCTATTATTGAATCAGGTTCATAAACAAAAGCTTGTAATTTATTAATTAACTCATCGACAGTGGAAGTAGAGATAAGGATCCATTTTGCCGAATGTGTGATAAAGTTCTGTTCCACAGCATGGTCAAGAAAAGATAACAAATCATCAAAGAAATTATTAACATTCAACAAATATATGGGCTTATGGTACATGTTCAGTTAGGCCCAAGAGACAATTTGAAAAACTTCTTCCAAAGTACCATAGTCACTTGGTAAGGCAATGAATGCATCAGAGTTGTCAAGCATTTTAGCCATTCGTTCATGCATAGTTGATACTCGTAGTTCCTCCCTAATTGTCTTACCAATGATGTTCCTTTTAGTTAAAGCTTTAAGAATGATACTTAAAACTTGACTACTTCTTAAATGTACAATGATTGATATAACCCTCATTAACCCAAAGCTACGTCCCTCATATACTACATGAATTTTTCTCATAGCTAGCACTCTTCCAAGAGTACTTGCTACCCTTATAAACTCTTTATCCTTCCCAAGCCTTGACCCACAAAAGACACGAATATTTTTAAGTCGACGAATAGAAGCTCTCTCTATTCTACACTCATATTCCCTTTTAATGATTATGTGTTGGATGAAAATGAAGTGTTCAAATAGGGAAAAGAATGGAAAATGTAATGATAACACTTATATGGGTAGGTTAGTTGTTGTCAAAAAAGTTTGAAATTAAGAAACATCGATTTTTTCTTTTTTTAATTATTTTTTTTCTTTTTTTTTCTTTTTTCTTTTTATTTTTTTAAAAGAAAATGAGAGCTGGAACCAGTCCAAAACTGGAGGCTAGGCTCTCACGCTCGTTTATTCAACAAAGATGGCATATCTTTAACCTGGTGTCATCAGTATAAAGAATTGGTGGCATATCTTTATATTACGTGTCACTAGTGCAATAATACTAAGACGGCTCAGCTAATCTTGGAATGTTTCTCCTTCCCGCTTGTGGAATATTTTGTATTCAGCTACGACACAATTAATTAAAGTGCGTAAATTTGACAGCCACCACCAACTAGCATAGCTAGTGAGAGGTCGCTGGAGAGCCCATTGCCTAAAATCACAGGATCCAGCTCAATTGCATAGTCACGTGAGTATGCTAACACGGGGCGCTTCTATCTGCCCATCATCTCAGCTTTCCTAAAAGGTAAACTTTAGGTCACTAAGAACGACTCTCTACAGAGCATGGCACACGAACCTCATTTAAAGACTGGCGTGCGAAGGTCTAACCCAAGTCAATGATGGATCTAACCCTAAGGTTAGGGGCTCCACACTTAATTAAGAGCATGATACTCTTTCGATCGTCTTTTTTTTAGATGAACAAAATAATAACATGCATGTTATTGTGATTGTGGCTCACATCTTCTTTTGGTTTTACATCTAGTAACGGCTTAAACGCATTCTATGAGTCGAGGATAAGCTTCCCATCTAATTTTTTTTTATAAATTGGCAAATAAGGTCTTTTTGAGTCAGATTCCCAAGCCTGTAACGCTTTTGTTCATCCTTGAAGAGATTCCACAAATTAAGAAGTTCATGATGCGCAATTCCACAAAAATATGTCTCAAGAGTCAATAAAATATCATCTAATGACTCTTTACTTAGTTTATTATTAATAAAGTATATTTTATCTTCTCAGTTTGCAAAAACCATCCCCAAAGAACGATATTGTTTGTTACAATTCCATCGTGCACATTTATGACAAACTTGCATTCTTTTCCCTATTTTCCTTTTAAAATATGAACTTTTACTAAGACCTAGTATGTATGAGGCAAATAAATTTGAAGAATCACCTGCTAAATAGACATTTACTTCAATTATCTAGCGTATATCTTTCGGGATGCCCTTATGCATTAACATTCTCAATCTTTTACACCTAACTTTTTAGATTTTTGTTAGAGCATATTGAGGAAGAGAAGGAAAATATTTTCTTAAATTCGAGATAATGACATCCATTTTAAAGGAGAATGAATAAGTTATTATAGGAAACTGAAAAACAAACCGACTTGAGAGTCATGGAGTATCGTTATCCGCCACTTAACCGGAGTCACAAAGAACTGCAAAAAGAAAGTAACAAAATTAAAATAAATTCTTCTCATAGCATAGATTAGAAAGGGAGATGGATTCTACCTCAACAACTTGGGTTTCCAGAAATGGTTTGAGTCTTTGTCCATTGACCTTAAATACATTACCATTCTTAGGATTCTCAATGTCTATGACCTCATGCGGATACACATGTTTGACAACAAAAGGGTCATTCAACCTAGATCTCAATTTTCTAAGGAATATTTGAAGACGAGAATTATTAAGCAGAACTTTTTGACTAATTTCAAAGATTTTCTCAAAATTGATTTGTCATGAAAAGCTTTTGCTCTAACTTTATAAATTTTTGAGTTTTCATATGCATCATTTCTTAATTCCTCAAGTTTATTTAATTACAATTTACGTACTTTGCAAGCATCATTAAGGTTTAGGTTGAAAGCTTTAATGGCCCAAAATGCTTTATGTTCCAGTTCTACAGGCAAATGACAAGGTTTTTCATAGAATAACCAATAGGGTGACATGTCTAAAGATATTTTGAAAGCAGTTTGGTAAGCCCAAAGTGCATCATTTAATCTTAAAAACCAAGTGCATCATTTAATCTTAAAGACCAATCTTTACAATTTGGGTTAACCATTTTTTTCAAAATTTGTTTAATCTCCCTATTTGCTAATTCTACTTTTCCACTTGTTTGAGGGTGATAAGGGGTTATAATTTTATATGTAATTCTATATTTCTTCATTAAGGATTCAAATGGTTTATTACAAAAATATGTTTCCCCATCATTGATGATAGCTCGAGGAATTCTAAATCGACTCAAGACATTTCCTTTTAAAAATTTAAGAACAGTTGTATGATCATTGTGTCGACATGGAAACATCTTAATCCATTTTGAGACATAATCAACTACAACCAAAATATACACAAATCTAAATGATGATGGAAATGGACCCATGAAACCAACTCCCCAATAATAAAAAATTTCAATGACAATGATAGGGTTCAAAGGTATAATGTTTCGTTTAGAAATGGAACCCATTTTTTTGACAGTTTTCACAACTTTTACAAAATGTATAGCTATTTTTAAATAAAGTAGGCTAATAAAATCCACACTGTAAGATTTTTGCAACTATTTTCTTTGAAGAAAAGTGACCTCCACATGCTTCTGAGAGATAAAATTTAATGACATTACCTACCTCACTGTTGGGCACATATCTTCGAATGATTTGATTAGAACAATATTTGAACAAATATGGGTCATCCCAATAAAAAATTTTGACCTCGATAAAATATTTCCTTTTGTCTTAATTTGTCCATTGAGGCGGCATCTTTCCTGTTACAAGAAAATTGACAATGTTAGCAAATCAATGCATGGAATTGACAGATAATAAAAATTGATCAAGAAAAGAATCATTGATAGGTGTGATGTCAAAATAAGAGTCTGTTGTAAGTCTGGACAAATGATCTGCAACAACATTTTCAGCTCTTTTCTTATCTTTTATTGTGATGTTGAATTCTTGAAGTAACAAGATCCACTGTATTAACCTCGGTTTGGAATCCTGCTTAGGCATTAAATAACTAATAGCAAAATGATCGGTGAAAACAATAGTAGAAAAACTAATTAAATAAGCTCAAAATTTATCCAATGCAAAAATTACATCAAGTAATTCTTTTTTAGTAGTGGTATAATTCATTTGTACACTATTCAAAGTTCAACTTGCGTAATAAATTATATGAGGCTTGCCTTCCTTTCTTTGGCTAAAATAGTGCCAATAGCAAAATCATTAGCATCACACATCAACTTAAAAGGCAAAGACCAGTCAGGAGGTTGCATGATAAGGGCAGATGTCAGAAGACCAATTAATTTTTTAAAATATTTTTGGCATTCTTGAGTCCAGTCAAATAATGCATCTTTTATTAGAAGATTGCATAATGGTCTAGATAAAGTCCTTAATAAATCTTCTATCAAATCCTGCAAGTCTTAAAAATGAACGAACTTCCCTGACTATTTTTGGTGAAGGCAAATGGATAATTAATTCAACTTTGGCCTTATCAACTTCAATTCATTTAGAAGATATCACATGACCTAACACGATTCCTGAAGTAACCATGTAATGACATTTTTCCTAGTTTAACACAAGTCCTTTTTCTTCACATCTTTTAAGAACTTTTTCCAAATTGTCAAAACAAATTTTAAATGAATTTTCATAAGTTGTCAGGTCATCCATGAAAACCATTAAATAATGCTCAACCATGTCACTAAAAATACTTAGCATGCATCTTTGGAATGTTGTCAGAGCATTACAAAGGCCAAAAGGCGTTCTTCTGTATGCAAAAGTGCCAAAAGGACATGTAAAAGTGGTCTTTTCTTGATCCTCTAATGCAATAGTTATTTGATAATAGCCCGAATAACCATCAAGAAAATAGTAGTATGGATGTCCTGCTACCCTTTCCAAAATTTGATTAAGAAATGACAAGGGGAAATTATCTTTCCTAGTGGCAGCATTTAATTTTCTAAAATCAATACATATACGCCAACAGAATAAGACTTGCATAGGTATTAATTCACCTTTTTCATTTTTAACCACTATTATTTAAGATTTCTTATGTATAACTTGTGTGGGGCATACCCACTGGCTATTAGAGATAGGATAGATAATTCCAACGTCAAGTAATTTGAAAACTTCAGCTCTAACTACCTTTTTCATGTGTGGATTTAATCTTCTTTGAGGTTGTTGTGATGTTTTAGCATTATCATCTAAATATATTTTATGTGTACAAATTAATATATTAATACCTTTTATGTCTTTTAATGTCTATCCAATTGCACTTTTATGCCTTTTAAGTACTTTTATTAACATACATTATTGTTCTCTAGTAAGGGTCGAAGAAATTACCACTGGAAAACTTTGTTCTTCTCCTAAAAATGTGTACTTCAACCCCGCAAGTAATGACTTTAGTTCCAGTGTGAGTTCTTCTTCATGGGTATTATCATTCATGGGTTTTAGCTCTTCGAATCTCGGTATCAATCCTTTGTATTCTAATACTTGTGTACAATCAAACAAAGAACATATTTCATAAATATCATAATGGACTTCCTGGTTTAAAGATGATAATCTATAATGGCCTCAATCCCTTCAACTTCCTCCTTTTCGTCATGGATTTCCTGTGGTTGCTTGCACATGATGAAAACATTAAGCTCCAATGTCATATTTCCAAATTTTAGTCTCATCACTCCATTTCTACAATTTATCAAAGCATTAGATGTTGATAAAAATGGGCGACCTAAAATAACAAGAATTGATTAGTCACTATTAACCATAGGTTCAGTTTCTAAGACAATAAAATTCACAAGATATATGAATTTATTAACTTGTACTAACATATCTTCTATTATTTCTTTTGGAATTGTAATTGATTTATCAGCAAATAGAAGAGTTATAAAAGTTAATTTTAACTTACCTAGGTTGAGTTACTGATAAACTGAAATAGAAGCAAATTAACAGTAGCACCAAGATTAAGTAAAACTTGTTCAAATTTATGTTCTCTAATAATGCATGAAACTATAGGACAACCAGGGTCTTTATATTTCAGGGCATTATTATTCTGAAGAATGGAGCTTACATGTTCAGCTAAAAAGGCTTTCTTTTTCACATTTAGTTTTGCTTTTAACAGTGCACAAGTCCTTAGGGAACCTATTTGATAGCATCTAATAGAGGAATATTGACCTTCACTTGTTTAAAAATTTCAAAAATTTTAATGTTGTGGTTCAATTTTCTTTAATTGTTTAATGCTTGAGGAAATGAGAGTGAAGACGAGAATTTGGTCTCCTTTTGGCTAGGTGACTTATCAATCTCTTCCTTATCTTGGGGGATTGATTCATCATCTCTCTCACAAGGTTCAAGAATTTATTTTTCAATAACTTTTCCACTCCTAGGAGTTATTAATAACTTGACTTGATCTATTTGTTGGGTTTCTGAACTACCCTCATTTAGACTGTAGTGACCCTTGGGATTTGATTAAGGTTGAGAAGGACATTTTCCTTTCTTGTGAATGGTGAGTGCAAAAGCAAATTTAGCAAGAGTGTCTTTTATGTCAATCATGACTTGAGTATTTTGGTTATTAACAGTCTCTTACTTTTTCATGAATGCATGCAATGTTGCTTCAAGGTTTTTCCTGTATGATGGGACATAAGGTGCATATTCTTGAGAATTTTGAGAGTTTAGTTGCGTCTAAGGAGCTGGTGGTTGCATAAATTGTGCCTGATTATTAGTCCACTAACTGAAGTTCGGGTGATTTCTCCATCCCGGATTGTATGAATCTAAAAAAGAAGAGGTGAATGACTTTTTAAAATTATTCATTGCATTCACTTGCTTATGCACAACATCTTTAAAAACAGGAATTTTTGGACATTCATTTGTTGAGTGTTCTAATTCATCACAAATGCCAAAAATTTCTTCATTTTACACAGATTTAATTTCTTTTACTTTTCTTGATTCCTTGACTTCAATCTTTGGTGAATGACTTTTTAAAATTATTCATTACATTCACTTACTCATGCATAACATCTTTAAAAACAGAAATTTTTGGACATTCATTTGTTGAGTGTCCTAATTCATCACAAATGTCACAAATTTCTTCATTTTGCACTGATTTGATTTCTTTTACTTTCCTTGATTCCATGGCTTCAATCTTTCTAGCCAAACTGAAAAACCTAGCATTTAGATCTTCTTTTTTACTAAGGTGATATTTTCCTTTACTAGCATTTGCAATGTTAGATCTAATTGAATTTTCAGAAGGATTAGTACCATGCCAAGATTGAGAATTCTAAGCCAAATGGTGTAAATATTCTAAAGCTTCCTCAGGTTATTTATCAAGAAACTTGTCATTGCACATTATTTTCACAAATTGTTTAGTTTCAAGTGTTAACCCTTCATAAAAAAAAACTTATAATGTGTTATTTTTTAAAATTATGATGTGAGTAAGAATTTAACAAATCTTTAAAACGTTCCCAACTTTGAAAATATGTTTCATTTGAATTTTGAGAAAAATTTTAGATTTGTCTTTTCAAAGCATTTGTTTTATGTATTGAAAAAAATTTCTTTAAAAACTCATTTTGCATTTCTTTCCATGTACAAATTGATCTTGGTTTCAAAGTGTTAAACCAAGTTTTTACTTTATCTTTTAAAGAAAAAGAAAATAATTTAAGTTTAACAATTTCTTCAGTGTAATTTTGATCAATGAAAGTGATACATACCTCCTCAAATTCATTTAGATGTAAATATGAGCTTTCAGATTCTAAACCATGGAAATTATGAAGCAATGAAATTATAGCCGGTTTAAATCTAAAATTATTAGCATTGAGTGGAAAGATAAAACATGATGGATTAGAATTTTGAGATGGTTACAAATATTCACGCATGGTTCGCAACTATTGATTTTCATATTCATCATGTACACTTTCATTTTCAGCCATTATATTTATTGTGTGTGATTGTGATTCAAACAGATCAATATATAAAATACCTAGATTAGTTTTAACCAAATGACCAGAATTTAAATCACAATACTAATTAAACATAAATAAGTGACTTAAAATAGGAAAAATAAAAATATATACAAAACTCAACCTTCCATAATAAAAAAAATTAACAAGTATTCGGTAAACCTGTTATTAAATATGATACAACTAAAAAATTAAAAGAGTAGGGAAATAATATACCAAATGGTGAAGTTTACTGAAAGAAAGAAAACCCCAATAAACTTGTTCTTCAAATCAAGTCCCCGACAATGATGCCAAAAACTTGATGCGAATTGATATTTGTTGCTAACCTAAGTGCAAGTTGTCTTAAGTAATAAATTTTCTAAAGTCCGAAATCGATTAATAGGGAATTGATAAAGAAAAATTATTTGAGGTAAGGAAAAGATTTGTCACAACAATAAAAGTGATAAAACTTGTTCACAATTAAAAAGAATTTGCTTGGGTTAGGAGATCCACTCTTGGTAAGTAAATTAAGGACAAAATTAATTCTTTTTATAACTCAATTAGAATCCATGCATAACAGAGGTTCTAATTGGAAAATACAGCATTCAAAATTCATTTAAGATTATATATGTAATTATATTATGGTTCCTTTAATTATCTACTAACGTCAACATTTGTAAATGGGTTCAAGTATTCATTGCGTCAATACATTGTTTACAACAAATCAAGATCTCCACTTTACAAGGAGGGTTTCTAACGCTAACACTTGTAAATGAGTTCAAGTATTCATTGTGCCAATGTCTTGTCTATAATAAATCAAGATCTCCACTTTGCAAGGAGGGTTTCTAAATTGATTGGAAACAAAATACAACAGATATAATGATTAATTGATAATATAACATTCAAGCACAAGAAATGGATTAATCTAACCTTATTTCATTACTAAGAGTTTCACCCTTTCACCCAAGCAAAATGAGAATTTGTCACTCATGAACAAGAAGAAAGAAAGAAAGAAAGAAAGAAGAAGAAGAAGATGAACATAACTTCTATTTAGAACAAAAGAAAACTACAACAAGATAAACAAATAATACATGAACAAGATCTTGATCTCTAAACCAAGATGATTCTAATGAGCAACTCATGGTGCCTTTTATAGAGCATGAAGGGTTCAAAATGACAAGGGAGTTATTTAATGAGTGGGTGGATAAGTGAAACATACAACAGAGTTGTTGATGAGTGGGTGGATTAGTGAAAAATTATTGTCATGCTTGTCTCGCCGCTCAACCAATTTAGTTGTCTTCACATAACTATAACTCTATCATAACGTCACATATTGCATAAGTAGTCTTCATAAAAGTTGAATGTTTTTGTCTCAGATCTCCAATGTCACTGGTTTCATCACAATCTGACCCCTATAACCCAAGATATGGCAAAATCTTTGTACAGGATTTGAGTTCTAGCAATAGCACCTCTATTCTAACTTCTAGGTCCAATATGGCCTACTAGACATCTAAATATGCTCTTATGTTCTTCATAAAAGTTGTAGATTTGGATCTTAGCTTTCATTTGGAATTAGTTTGGTGTCAATTGAACTCCTATAGCTCAAGAAATGGACTAATGAGTATGCAAAGGTCAAGCTGTCAGGATCAAAATTCTGACTCTTGCTTTCACTTCAATTTAAATTATTCAAACGTGTGATTCCTCTCTTGAGGTCTTCGTGAAATTTGTAGAGAATTGTCTTAGCTTTGCTTCAAGACTAGAATCACATCAATCAAATATTTGAAACTCAGATTATAGCTAATTTAATGAACATTGCCAAATAAACAAATGAAGGTTAATTCATGCAATAATTCCTTCAATGATCCAATTAGACCCAATATCATAAAATATGACAAAATCAACTTAATTAAGCCTAATTGAACCTTAAGAAGCACAATGATAAGATTATTAAATGAATAAAATATATTACTATCAAGTCTTATGCAGCTACCAATAGGGGAAAAAGCAATCGGATCAAAGTGGGTCTTCAAGATAAAGTATAATCCTGATGGATCTATTGAGAGATACAAGGCTAGGGTCATAGCAAAGAGATGTAGTTAAGTAGAAGATCTTAATTACAATGAGACATTTTCTCCTGTAGCCAAGCTTGCAACAGAGAAATGCCTCATTGCATTGTCTGCCATAAAAGGTTGGGAGTTGCATCAATTTGACGTAAACAATACATTTCTCAATAGAGACTTGGATGAAGATGTTTTCATGGAGGTACCCCAAGGATTGGCCAGTGAAGAGAAAGGAATGGTATGCAAACTTCAAAAATCATTGTATGGGCTAAAGCAAGCCTCAAGCTAAAGGTTTGGAAAGCTTTCAGAAGTCTTACGTACTATACAGATTCAAACGAAGTATCTCAGACAACTCACTTTTCACCATGTAAAGAGGAGAAGCAAGATGGTAATGTTGGTATATGTTGATGACTTGATAGTTACAGGAAATGATCAAGAAAAATATGAGCGATTTAAAAGGTATTTGCAAGGATGCTTTCATATTAAAGACTTAAGACCACTTCACTACTTTCCTGGGCTAGAGGTCCAAAGAAGTGAGAAGGGAATTCACTTGAGTCAACATAAATATGCCAAGGACATAATAGTAAAAACAAGTTTGGAGGGTGTGAAACATGTTGAGACGCCTATTCCATAACAACATGGGCTTTGCACAGACATTGGACCATTAGTGAACCTTTAGAAGATGGATGGGCTTACAGACGACTCATTGGAAGACTCTTATATTTAACCTTAACCAGACTTGGCTTATCCTATGGAGTTCACATACTCGATCAATATTAAAAGAACCCACGACAATCACACATAGAGATGGCAAAGCGGTGTGTTCGATATATAAGCAAGGAGCCAAGTCAGGGAATATTTTATCCACATAACAATAGACTAGTCCTTAAGGCCTAATGTGATGTTGATTAGGGTACTTGCCCCACAACCAGATGGTCTGTAACATGGTTTGTTAGCTTTCTTGGAGATGCTCCTCTAACTTGGAGATCAAAGAAGCAACCTAAAGTAGCTCTTTCGTCTGCAGAAGCAGAATACAAGGCAATGGCCAAGACAACAAAAGAGATCATTTGGTTATAAAACATACTTAAAGTTATGTTCTCAACAGTCCCAGACCAATTGATCTGTTTTGTGATAGTAAAACAACTACGCATATTGTTACTAATCTAGTGTTTTATGAAAGAAGTAAGCACATAGAGTTGGACTGTCACTTTGTACGTGAAAAGGTTCAAACCAAGGTTTTAAATTTGACATTTGTACCTTCTCATTAGAAATTAGATGATATTTTTACTAGAGGGGTTGGTCATGATCATTTTAGGATCATTTTGCATATAATTGGAATTGGGAGCATATGTTTACCAACTTGCAGGAGGCAATCTTTGACTAGGAATATCCACTCAATTAACAAGCTGTGTTGCATTCATGCCCACATCAGCTTGGGGGAGGGTATCAAGACTGGATATTCACATCTTCCAGCTTATTAATCAATCCCAACAATTTTGCATTTCAATGACAATTCTGAATACAACACAAAATCAGCAACGACTACTGCACATAGTCAGCTAGGGGTGTGCAAAAAAACCAAATAAACCAAACCAATTTATAAACCAAACCAAACCACTCCAAAATAACCAATTTTTCCAAAACAGTTATTAACATGAACCGGTTTTCATTTTATAAAAATGGTTCGGTTAACTCTTTTTTCATCCAATTCGGTTCACTGCAATAACCACACCAATTCATTTTCTTCGAATAAACCATTTCACCTTTCAGAATTTCAGTTCACTCTTCATTTCAGATTTTATCAACCCTAATCCCCCTATCACTGAACCCTACTCCCAAATCAGTGAATCCTAACCCCCATTCGAGCACTAAGAATTGCACAATAATTGATTAAATAAGTAAGGTGATTCTTTCATTCTTCACCAATTTCCAAACCACTTTTCTGCTTCTCCTTCTTTCGTAATTCGATCTGCTTTCTACCATGCTTGTGCTTAGCATTTTAGTTTCTATTTGTTGCCACTGCTGGATCACTCTGTTTCGGTTCCAGATCCAATGTTTAATTCCCATTTCCAATTGCGAATGCGCTAGGGTTTGCGTAGATCATGATACTTTGATTGGATTAGTGTTATTGAACTCTGACCTGCCTCTTTATCTATCGTTTGATCTTATTTCAGTGAATTGATCTAGGCATATAATTTGCAATGCAGATCATTCATTCTATGCAATTGCTTGTTTTAATTAAGTTTATGTTGATGATTTGATAGATAGTCTAGATTTTTTATAGCTTCTTTTCACATTTTGGTCACGACTCAGGCTGGTGTATTGTGATGAGTCCTACGTATGTTATAATGATATAATGCCCATATATATTAACTAATTGGGATTTTTGGTTGTTTAACAGCTGAGTATTCTCCCTTTTTGGGAATTGAAAAGGGAGCTGTTCTTCAGGAGGCCAGGGTTTTTAATGACCCACAACTAGATGCTAGGAGATGTTCACAGGTTTTTCTATTTTTCTTGAGCTATATATGTGTGTGTGTGTGTGTGCTGGAAGTTTTTCCTCACTTTTTTTAAGTTGTCATTTTTCTTTTTTAAATATCCTTATTTTCCTAACCCCCATTCGAGCACTAAGAATTGCACAATAATTGATTAAATAAGAGTTTAATGTTTTTTAAACTTCCAGATCCAGTTTACTTAAATTAAATGTGATTAATTGATTATTGATGTTATCAGATGACTGAGATTGTACCCTTTTTGTTACTGTTAGACTTTATTTTTATATATTTCTGAATACTAGTTGCTTTATAGTTATACAATAATGTTTTGGAGACAATGATTGAGATTGGATGTCATGTTGTGATCTTATGTGCAAAAGCAGTTATAAAATATGAACTTATGGATAGATATTGGGAGGAATGAGAAATCTCTGTTAGGTTTTCATGGTTTAACAGAAGAATTAGTGGGTAAATTGAAGGAAATATTAAATTGTTGGAGGCTTAGACCAAGTAGTGACTTTGACCATTTGAGGCATTTCATTCTGCTGAACTATGAAACTGTTTAGGATGAAGATCTGTGTTGCATTCTTTTGGCAGATTATATTGGATTCCAAAACTAGATTGTGGATTGACTTTATTTGGAATTCTGAAGATGAGTATTAGTCTTTCAAGACATTACATGAAGGAGGACCAAAACTCCATATATGAAGTATTGGTAAGAGTTAAAAAATGAAGAGTGGTTTGGTAAAGCTGTAGGGGGGACATTGGAGTTAGTGGAGCCTCTCATATATGATATGCATTATTTATTTATATTTACAACTTACAATTAATATATTTAGTTAATTACCCCTTCTCTGCTTATTTTTATCTGTTACTTTTCTTATTACCAAGTTGCTAACTTTTTCCAATTTGCTATTGGACTTCAGGCGAGACAGCTCTCATTCATGCTGCTCGTCAGGGACATACTGCTACCGCTAAATATCTCATTGACCACGGTGCCAATCCCACTATAGCTAGCAATTTAGGGGCTACGGCCTTGCACCATTCTGCAGGGATAGGTCTCTTCTGACTTCTGATTGTTTCCCTTTTTCTTATCTATTTAGCTTTCTTCATGCTTTTGTAAGAAAAGAAATTAGCTTTAAATCTGCTTTCATGATCTCTTGTTCTGTTTCATTTATTTTGTTTTAATCTATGCTTTGTTGCAGGAGATACTGAGCTGCTCAAGCATTTGCTTTCCAGAGGAATTAATCCTGATTTAGAAAGTGATGCAGGGACGCCTTTGGTTTGAAATTTCTTTGGTGGTGGCCAACAAGATGCTGTCAGTGTTCTATTAGAACACGGTGCAAATGTATATTCACATTTATTTTGTTACTGTGTTGCTTTTTAATAATATAGTTGGTTGGATGATTTGATGCTAAATAATGTTCTAAGGTACTCCCAACTACTTTGTCTTCAGCCTGGGTGAATGGTTTTTGAACCAGTTTTCTGAACTGGTTTCATAGAAAAACTGGTTTTTGAACCAGTTTTCTAAACTGGTTTCATAGAAAAACCAGTTTAGAAAACTGATTTTATGGAAAACCAGTTTTGTGAATCGGTTTTGAACCAGTTTTGAACCGGTTCAGAAACTTAAACCGGTTCAGAACTGGTTCCAAACCGGTTCCAAACCCGAACCGGTTCTGAACTGGTTCTAAACCCAAACCGGTTCTGAACCGGTTCTGAACCGGTTCAAAACCGATTTACTAAATTAAAACCGGTTCGAATCCAAAAAAAAATCAGTTCAATTTTTAAACCGAACCGTTTTATTGGTTCGGTTCGGTTCGGTTCGGTTTTTTATGCTAACCAAACCATGCTCACCCCTATAGTCAGCAACATCTTAAGGAAAATTGGTCAGAGCTCAAACTAGAAGTTTAGGAATTGATTTTGTGTATTATCAATTTGGAATTGATTTTGTCTTTCTAATTAGCCCAAACTGTAGCTTGTAGATAGCTAATGATTCTTATTTCTCTCTCTCTCTCTATATATATATATATATATATTTGTGCTCAATTTTGTATGTATTATCACGAATTTCAATTAAATACAGTTCTTTTACAGGGTCTCCTCTCTCCAGCATTGGTGGGGATGAAAATTTTTGAGAGAAAATTTTGGCACCTTAGACCTAAAGTAAAATTTTGGTGGGGCCTAACAATTTTGAGTTGGGTGTGTTTTTAATATTGACCAGAATACAAATATTTTAGAGAGGGTAGTGCGGCTATGTGGGTCAATAATTCTATTTTATTTTAATTTTTATTTCTTATTAAATTTAAGTTTTTGTGACTAATCTTAATTTTATCAATATTGAATTGAATTAATTATTAATTATATTTTACTTATTTTATTTTTGGGAATTCATTCGGTATCCTTGTTTTTAAAAGAGTATTAGTATCTTCTTAAATTTACATAATATTATTAGTTGATTTTATAAAATATTTTATTAGTAATAACTTATAATTTGATAAATTGATTCATATATATACTTTTGATCATGTGATTTGTTCTTATTTATCTTAGTAAGTTAGGTAATAAAATGAATGAGAATTTTAAGAATAAAAAAAATGTAGAATATAAAGTTAAAAAGTTAAAAATTGTAATATTTAAAACTTAAATTAAAGAAAGTTAAAATAAAAATTAACGGAAGTAAAAATTTATCCGATAAATGAATACAAATGACATAATTCGACTAGAAGGATATCAATATCCTTAAAAAACTATAGGTATTGGAGAAAGGCCCTTTATTTTTAGACTCATATTTTTGGGGTATAAATTTCATAAAGAGACAAATTAAAAAAATAGTTAAAAGAACAAAAAAATTAAAAAATATATTAAATGATTAATAATAAATAAGATTATTTTTGAACGTAAATTTAAGTCAGGCAAAGTAAATCAAATTTAATTTCTACTATATATAAAATGACTAAGGTTCAAAATCTATCAAAATTAATTATAACATTAACTATGTCAAAATAATTTTACTCTTAAACATCTAGCAAGTAAGAATATGATTACAAAAGATCTATTAATAAAGTACTAAAAATAATAATTAAGTGTATAATAAAATCTTCTTAATTAATAATAAATTATCAAATCATCAAATATATCCTAATAAAAAATCACAATTAAAATTTAATAATTATCACTAATACTTAAATAATACAAATAAATTATAAAACATAAAAAAAATGACTAAACTCATTTTAAAATTTATTTATATAATCTAATAAGAAAATAAAATTAATATGCATTAAATCTTAAAAATAAATAAAAATAATATAATATAATAATATCAAAATAATCAAAATTTTATCATCATCTAAATACAAAAAAATTTAATAAAACATAATAAAATTACAACTCAATAAAATTCTCACTAAAATTTTCTATTACACATAACTTCAAATTTTTGTGCACTGCACTGGCCGCGTCACGTCGTTTTTCTTTCTTCTTTATCTTGCTTTTTCGAGCGACATGCACTTTTCTCAATTTCTCAACTCTTTGCTACAATGTTGTCGTCCTTTTCTTTTATTCTCTATGCACTTGTTGTACGACGTAGCACCCACGTCCCTGCTGCACTTCAATCTTGGTTCTTTTATAAGCCTTTTCCACTGCCTTGCATTAATTGTTTAGGTTTTTCTCTCTTTTCTAATATGATTGGGTCATTCTTGTTAAGCATAATTTGGGCTTCTAATTTGTGAACTCAGTTCTTCATTCTTTTCAATTAATTTACAAAATAAAATAATTAAATAATAAGATTAAATTAAAATAAATACAATAATAAAAATATTATCAAGTTTAAATATAAAAAACATATATATATATATATATATTACTTAAGAATATTTTAAAATAAATAAAAACTCAATTTAAAAATACACATTAATTCTAATAATTTTAATTTACATTTTAGCAATTTAATTTAATAATAAAGTATTTAGAGAGCACTTTTTGTATACTCATCAAGTTTAGATAAAGATTTGAACAAAGGTTTGGATGAAGAATTAAATGAAGTGTTGAATGAAGCTGATAAGGCCCAATGTAGTAGTAAAAGGTGTGAATGGCTAATTTACAATGGGTAGAACACTAAATCCAAAAACTTCCAAGTCAAAATCTATAAGTCCTACATGGCTTTCTAGAATAAGCAGGCCACCAGGGGTTGAGTTGCAAAAAATTAGAGAAGAGGCTAATAACTCAACCAAACATTAAATATTCATAAGCATTTGACCATATGAAGGAGGACTATTTAGTGCACTTGAATGACAAGAAGATATCTAGGACACTTAAGAGAGCCAGACAAGTGGTGGAAAGCTTTGAGAGGGAGTAGTATGGCAAACTTTGGGACTACATGGCAGAATTACTGAGAAGTAACTTAGGGAGCACTGGTAAGTTGGGTGATATACCCCAACCTCAGTCACCACCACTATTTGATAGGGTTTATATTTATCTTGATGCCTGCAAAAGAGGATTTAAGGTCGGATGCAGGCCATTTATTGGCCTATATGGATGCTTCCTGAAGGACTACTATGGAGGTCAACTCCTATTTGTAGTAGGGCAGGTTATAAACAATCAGTTTTATTTAATTGCATATGTTGTGGTTAATAGTGAGACTAGGGACAATTGGAAGTGGTTCTTAACCCTTCTCCAAGAAGACCTAGGAGACTGATGTTTTTTACTAGAATTTCATGTCAAATCAGTAGAAGGTATACACTAAACCATAAAATCTATATGGCTATTTTTCTGTTACTGTTGTATATAAATTATTAACATGATTGTTTGTGTGTCTTATGCAGGGTTTAGTGACTACTCTAAAGGAAGTGATGCCTAGTGCACATCATAGTAGCTGTGTCATGTATATATGGAAGAACTTCATTAAGCAGTGGAAGGACAAAGAGATCAGGCACATTGTTTGGGAATGTGCCAGGTGCACAACTATGTTTAAGTTTAAAGCATGTATGGAGATGTTAAAAGGGATGAATGAGAGGGCTTAAGCCTATCTCAACAAGTTTGACCTTGGAATATGGGTTAAAACTTATTACAGTCATTGGCCAAAGGTTGATAATATCGCCAATAACAACTATGAGGTCTAGAATGCTAAGATTTTGAAGTATAGGTCCAAGCCTATTCTAAGCATGTGTGACAAGTTGTGGAGCTTGACAAGCAAAAAATTGAAAGCAATAAGTGGACTCTCACATGGACTAGTGATAAAAAATGGGTCATATTTGAAATGCATACGCATGGCAACTCTATGGGAATGAATCTGTCCTACCAAACCTACATGTGCAACTTCTAGTAATTGACAGGGTTGCCTCGTGCACATGCAATTGCTGCAATTGGATATAAGAATGAAAGACTTGAGAGATATGCCCACTAATGGCTCACAAATTGATGCCTTAAGTACCACATATGAACACTTTATTCAGTCAGTCACCAAAGATCAAAAAGCCTATTGGTTGCCCAAAGAAGCATAGGAAGAAGGATGCTAATGAAGAACTCCCTAACAATAGTTACAAAGTGAAAATGACATATGAAGTGAATTGCTCGAAGTGTGGAGAAGTTGACCATTACTACAAAACCAGTAAAGGAGCACCCATGCCAAGGACACCAACTAAGCCCAAGAAGAAGAAAACCACTAAGTCCCACACACAAGATCAAGATGAAATAGCTTTGACATAGTCACATCCTCAGGCTAAAAACCAGAAACAAGTAAGCACTCCAACTAATATGAATCAAATCTTGATATGTTTTTCATGTGGTTAATTTATGTTTTTGTTTGTAGCCTGAGTAAGGTAATGGAACAGTTTCAGATCTACCAGACTTAGCAAATCCAATAGTGCATATTGGACTAGTTCAGTCTTTATTTTGTTTTTATACTTATTCTATCTTTATACTTAAGTTTGGTTTGGTTTGGTTTCTTTGTTTTGGAGCTTACTGAGTTATAACTCTTCTTTATATAAACTTGATTTTTTTAGCCTGAGTAAGGTCGTGGAAGCCCTATACCTATAAGCCCTCTCCCTATCAACCCTGGACCAGTTACTGATCCAGCAGTCGATATTGGATCACTTACTGGTTTTTAGGCTGAGCATAGTAGTGGAAGCCCTCCACCTGTCAATATTGCACCACCCCTGCTATAGAGCCTAGTTCCCACGCTTGCAGTACTCCCACTCTAGCTAACCTCACCCATTGCTTGTCTCAATCCGCGCTAATTCAACATAGCCAAACTCCCCACTTCATCACAACTTGTCATTTTGCAAATCAAATTTGATTTTCAATGTGTTTTTCTCTGATTTTTAATGTGTTTGTTGCAGTCATGAGGGTATGAGGAAGAAGATGAAATTTAGGATTTGGGGTGTTTTGAACCTTAAACCCCTACACGATGTCATTTTGCAATTGCTTACTAATTCATTCCCACTTGAAAAATAAATAAATTCCAACTTGAAAATTATGGTTTCCAAGGAGCTAAATGTGTCATGTGTGCATATATGTTAAGTTTAAACTCTACTATTTGATGAGTTTTTTTTTCTCATGGACAAATTTAGGACTGAAAAAATTGAGTGTTTACTCTTATATTCAGAATTATTAAACTTCGCTTAGACTGATCAGTTCAACCGGTGAATCGGTTATCAGGCCGGTTCAAGTCATTTATCAAATCTAATATGTAATCCAACCTATGCAACCCGTGTGACTCGGACGATTTTGATCGTGACTCCATGACTCACCGGTGTCAAATAAGTGGTGGGGTTAAAGAAAAAAAAAGTGTTTGCATACCCAACTGGAATGAAGGAGATAAAGAGAAACCTAACTCTACCCCTAAGAACTAAAACCAAGAGTACTTAGCAAAGCAGCCACTACATCCCCACCCATCCTAACCTTTCTTTTTTTTCTTTTTCTTTTTTTCATTATCAGGCTCTTAGCTTGTTCCACTATCCAGCTTTCACTCTATTTTTGTTGCCATGGTGCTCGCGTGTTGCTCCATTGCAGCATCTAGCGAAGGTTCAAAATGTGAACTGGACTTGAAAGTGTTTAAAAAAGTGGACCTAACTTGAAAGTAGGGATGACAGAAATCCCCAGAGCTTGGGGATCCCCGCGAGGACTGCCCCAAATAAGCCCTGAATGTGGGGTTTTTCTCCCCTTGGGTCCCTTTGGGGATGAGGGTGGGGGGCAAAAGTTTCCTATGGTATATTTGGGGACAGGGATGGGGACTATACTCCTCGCCCCGCGGGTTCCCTGTCCCCATTAAATTACTAGAATGACCTTCATAATATATATATATATATATATATATATATATATATATATATATATATATATATATATATATATATATATATATTATGTATTATTATATAAATAAATAAATATATTTTAAAAATTTCATCTTTTATTAATTTTTATATTTATTTAAAATTAAAATAATATAAATTATGTTATTTTACCAAATTAACCCTCTTAAATCCCTTACCTAGTTACCCCGCATGAGTTGCAACCCCTCTTCCCTTTTCGTAAATCTTTCTCAATCTCTATCATAATATTCTCTCATTTTACTCTCTCAAATTCTCAAATCCCCCTAGCACGCACGTCTGCCGCTCCTTCCGTCGTGCCGTGCAACTCCACCGTTGTGTGTCGTGCTGTCTGTCATTTGCCCCTTCTCTCTCAACAATGCCATCATCCGTCCTCCCTTTACTCTTAGTGCTACTCATCCCAGATCTGAGATCTCTAGCATCGTTGAGACTTCCCCTTCTCTCTCAGTGACGCTGTCGTTTATCGAATCAATCATCTCCAACAGGATCAACACCAACTTATCTCAAGCTCAATCTCAGCCGTCATCGTGGCACCGACCCATCACCGTATAGCCGCTGCCCACGCGTAAGACTTCTCCAGTTGTACTCCATCGGCTATAGTAATGTCCACCGCTATAGTGACCTAATCCCAAATATGAGTTAAGGTTTATTTTTCATCTTCTTCTCTTTGGATCTGCTACCATTTCGTAAATTATTCTTATTCTTTATTTATTTTTCTTGGAGTTTCGGTTTATGATCCTGAAGATGCCCATTTCTACTATTGTAATTTTTTGTGTGTGTAAAGAATTGATTTTTGGGAAAATGAGTGTTATTTGTGATTTGGGTGTTTCTCCTTTTTTATAGATCTGTGATTGTGAAGATGATGATTTTCTCTGTTTACGTTCTTGTGCTTGATTTCCACTAACATTTTAGCTGATGCTTGGGAAAGATAAAAATCAGTTCTACATTGGATTTGCAATTTTGGGTTCTTACTTATGCTAGAATTTGTTCAATGTGTTAGGTTATGTGAAAAAATTCATTGCATTTTGTCTTGTTTGTGAGCAATTTTAGTATTATCTTCAACTTTTTTTGTTGTGTTTTCTACAATCTATTGTTTTTTTCTTCATAAATGTTGAAGAGTGGACTTCTTTCCAGTAGTTCATTGATGAATAATGTAACCTTTTGTTTATTTTTGCATGTTAACTAACTGATGTGTTTTGTTGTCATCCTAAACTCTAGTCCATGTAATTGGTGCAATCCATGTTAACCTTTTATTTACTTTTACATGTTGTACTTATTTTATATGTAGAATGACTGGGGGTGATTAATTATCTAACACCCCTATTAGGAGCAATCAAGTTCCTAATGAGACACAAAAAAATCTGGTAGAAGAGAATGAATAAAATCAATAGGCTAAGGCTCCTCCTCCTAATGAAACAAGTGAAACAAATTTGGAAACACAAGATGTTAACAAGCGATCAAGTCCTAATAAAAGAGGAGTAACTTCAAGAGCTTGGGCATACTTTAGAAGGGGAAAAATAGATGACAAATGGAAGGCAATATGCAAATACTATGAGAAAAAGCTTAGTGGTGACACTAGGCAAGATACTAGACACTTACGTGACCACATTAGGACTTGTAAGCTTCAGACTGTGAAGGGTCCAAAGCAAGCAATACTTAAAACTTTGGCACAATCATCAAGTTCAATAGGAGGTTGGGGTGAATTACTTATAGTTGGTAACTACTCATTTAATGAAGATGTTGCAAGGATATAACTTCTAAGAATGATTATATTGCATGAGTATCCTCTCACTATGGTTGATCATATCAATTTTAGAAGGTTTTGTGGTGCTCTTCAACCTTTCTTCAAAGTAGTTTCTCGCAATACAATGAAGAATGATATACTGAAGATGTATGAGAGCGAGAAGGCTAAGACTATGAAGCTACTTGAAAGAAATTCAAGCCGCATTACAATAACTACTGATATGTGGACTGCAACCAATCAAAACAAAAGGGTACATGTCTGTTACAGTTCATTTCAGCGATGACAATTGGACTATGAAAAGTTAGATTATGAAGTAATGACTTAATTATTTTGTTTTAAATATGTCTTTTTATCTTTTTCTTTTAGGTTTCATGTTTGCTACTTGATAGTTGTATGTGATATTTATAATTAATTGTTTTAGGTTCATTTATGTGCCCGCACCACATACTACTGAGGTTCTTTGTAATGTTTTGTTTGATTGGAATTTGGATAGAAAGTTGTCAAGCTTAACTGTTGACAATTGTGGTACTAATGATGCAATGGTTGAGCGTATTTTGTTTATAAGATTTCAACTTCTTCTTTTGTTTTGGGAGGGAATTTGTTCCATATACGTTGTTGTGCTCATGTGCTAAATTTAATCATGAAAGAGGGGATGATAACAATCTATAGTTCTATTAAAAAGACTAGGGATAGTGTTGCTTATTGGGTTACAACACCGAAGAGGTAGGCAAAATTTGTTGACACTTGTCGACAATTGAACATTGCTTATTCATAGAAGCTTCACTTGATTGTAGAACTAGATGGAACTCCATATTTTTAATGCTTGCTTCTGCATTACTATACCAAGAAGTTTTTAAATATTTAAAACAATGTGAGTCTCAATTTAAGTGTTTGCCAAGTGATGATGATTGGGAAATGGCATCTGAAATTTGTAAAAAGTTAGAAATATTTTATAGTGTAACTGAGTTATTCTCCGGTACTCAATATCCAACTTCAAATGTCTATTTTCCAAAAGTGTGTGAAATTAGATTATCTTTGAATGAGTGGATGCATTCTTCTAGTAACATCATCCAAATGATGGCTTCCAGTATGTATGACAAGTTTGAGAGGTATTGGGGCATGATTAATGGGGTGATGGCAATAGGGGTTGTTTTGAACCCTAGATATAAAATGAAGTTGTTGTATTATTTCTTCCCTTTTATGCATGGAAATGAAAGCACTAATGAATTGCACAAAGTGAAAAAATTACTTAAAGATTTGGTTGATAAATATCAAGCTAAGGATAAAAGGAGTGTTTCTACTAGTAGTGATTCTACTACGTCTTCAACTATGACAAAAGTTGGTCCTTTTGCAAATAAAGCAAAGTGGAGAAGTAACTATTTTCAATGTGCAAAAAGCTGCTTTAGATAGCACTTTCAAGTTAGACTTAGATTGCTACTTAGAGGAGCTTGTCTTGCGTGATAAATCAAATAAAGATGTATTTGACATATTGTGTAACATTCCAATATTTACTATCCAGATATATCATCATATAAAAGAATAGTTAATATTGACCATGCCACTTCTAACATCCAGCTGCTAACCCATATCATTCATACATAATGAGTAAATATAGAGAGTCACGATAACAAAAGTTATATATATACATCACTGCCTCCAAGGCACATTGTAATACATAATCTTTTACCACAACAAAAACTAGCATATTATATAAGCTTTTTCATCAAAAAGTATATAACTATACTAATCTTCGTTCATCTTCTCATTCTCTTTTGAGGAACTAGCTGTTGGGGCCAAAACAACTTGTTTGCCCATTTGCTAACCGCAAGTGCACGAGTCGCACAAATAATAAAATGATGAGTACATATATTGTTTCCACGAGGATAAGTTTATTTCCAATGCTAAGTATTAACCGATAGTTGTAACACCCCAAATTCTGATTATGTGAATAGTAATAGTAGAATTACACTGTTTTACATTTTCTGTGTGTTATAAAAATAGTTTGACTGTTCTGAGATCATTTTTGATCATTTTGTGTGATTTGCTCCGAGTCAAGAAAATAATAATTTTCTCGATCGGGAAAAATCTTATTTTAATTAATTAAATTTGGGAGATCTTACTAAACTCAATTGATTGATATATATAGTAATCTTATAATTTTTAGGATTTAGCGTGTAATAAAATAATTTTATATTTTTATAATATTATTTTATTCAACAAGATACCTCTTGTCTCAAAAATAGTAGAAAAATTATTTGTGGACCCGAAAAAGTTCGTGGGGCTCACGTTTAGGAAAAACAGTCAACTGTGCTGACTGGACAAATTCTAGCCAATGAAAGCAAGTCAACGAAAGTAGGCTTGACTTTCTAAACCAATTAGAATGAGTCAACAAAAGAAGCATTGACTTCTTTGTGAACCATTGGATTGTAAAGCTTACTTTAGAAGCTTTAACCTTAGCCGTTGATCTAATCAATGGTGAGATTAGAATGATAGTTTTATGACCAATTGGTATCTACCTTAGATGTGATCTATTGCTAGGAATTAAAGATGAATCAATGGTTAGAATTAAGTCAAAAATTGTAGGCTTGAATTTGGTTAGTAGCTAATTAAGCTTAATTTGACTAATCTAATTACTTAATTAGCAAACTAAGTGATCTAGCTTAGTTATTAATTAATTATAATCTAAATACTAATTAGATATCCTAATATTAATTAAAGGTTATAATATATGTTAATATATATTAAATTAATTAGTTATATGATTAGTATGTTAATTAAATTTGGTTAGGATATTTAACCTAACTAATTCCCTAATTAGTTAGTATGTAATTAGGAGTAATTTGGAAACAATTAAGTCACTAAAATGATGGAGGGCTGCACGGTTTTGGGCAACAAACAAGGAGGCTAGTTGGCTTGATTCTACAAGGTTCATGAACTATCTAATGACATAAGCCATGTGCTTAACCAATGTGAACACTCTAGGATATTTTAACATGCAAATTCAATCACTCAACCTCACTAAAGCTCACTCACAATGACAGCCTTGATTTTACATTTCACTTTCATTTATTACACTTATCATAAATCAATCTATCCATTTTCTCTCCAAAAACTACCAAGAACCAAGCACACTTTTCTTTTCTTTCTTTCTCTCCATATTCGGCCAAGCTCACTACCCATACAACCAAACCTCTATAATTTTATCTCATCATATTTCCTAAACCCAAATCCTATTCTAAACACTTTTCATTCACAAAGTTTTTCCAAAAAACTACTCTAGCTTGTCCAAAATCCAACCTTTTGCTTACTTACTTAAGGGTAAGTCTTGATTTTATGGTTCAAAATTGGATTTCTAATTTTTCTAACCATGATTGTTCCATGGTTTTTCAATATTAAACCTTGCTTGTGTTTTTACTAATTGTTTAAGAATTTTAGGGATTTGTTTGGTGGATTGCACGAATTTGAAGGAAAGGAGGAGAACTAACCGATTAAATTGTCTTCAAGAGGTAAGAGGGAGATTTAACCTCACCAACCAAGTTTTGATGGTGTGAGGATGGTTTTGTACGGTGAAAAATCCATAAGGGTTCTTCACCAATTATTTGAGGTGCTTTGACTATGTTTGTGTTATGTTTGATTGTGTTTCTATGCTTGCATGTGTGATAAAATGCTTAAAGCTTTGATATTATGTATGTATGTGTAATTATGGAAGCATGAGACTGTATGCGTAAAATAAGATGTGAATAACATGATGAATCGATTGTATGTGTACTCCAAAGAGTACCGAGGCTCACGGCCATACCATGGAAAAAGGACCAAAGTCCTTACACTGATGAAATAAAAATGAGAACTGAGAGATTTTAAATTAATTTGGAAAAAATTTGAGGATAGTAAAATAAAATAATTTTATGGGTAGTAAAGAAAAGAAATAACGATTTTTGAAAAAACAATACCAGTTACTGATTTTTAGAAGAGTTATACCGTAAATTTTTATAAAAGAGGGACTAAATTACAAATTTTATTAAAATGAGGGGCCGTTGTATAAATACTTATTTTTGAGGGGTTATATTATAAATATTATTTTTAGAGGGGTCAAATTATAAATATTTTATAAAAGAGGGACGATTTTGTACATATGAATTTGATGAGGGACTTTTTTATAAATATTAATTTATAAGGGACTTTTCTGTAAATATTAAATTTTAAAGGACTATTTTGTAAATGTGAATTTTATGAAGGGTTGTTTTGTAAATATGAGTTTTTAAGGGACTAAAGTGCAAAAATGGAAAATAAAGCTAATTTTAGAATTAAAATGAGAAAAACAGTATTTTTGATTTAAAACATAAGAAAAATATTTACGCGATTGGAAAATGTTGAAAAATCGCTACGCGATTTGAAAAGGCGACAGAATTGAGTCGCGATTAAGAAAATGTGAACATATGACTACGCGAATAAAATACAGTAATAATACTGTTAGATTATTATGTGAACCCTGATTATGTGATATAAATTGGAAATGTGAATAGTGCATGGTACATGCATTGGAAAGGTTCGATGGACTGTATGAGGCTAGTTGCCTAGGAGAGACTACACCTCCTGAGTGGGTGCGATATGCGTAGTGTAAGTCACTCGTTGACCTTAGGGGCATTGGGGTACGGGTTGCCTACAATGGGCAGTTGGTAGCTCTTCTGTACCGTGGGTTAGACCGACGCAACACACCAATGATCCGGACCGAGACACTATCCCTAATCAAGATCTGATAAAGACTGTCGTGTATATGCTGGATGTGCAAGACTGAGCACGTGGTCCGAGGCATATTGATACCGATAATTCTTTTCGATCACTCTCTCCGATCTAAGTTGTAGCTCTATGGAGTAGGAAATTGAGTCTGTGTGCATACATATAACGATAAAGGGTATTATCGTAATTTCTATTTATGATAATTGTTTTATTGATTATGACATGATTGTAATTATTGTGTATTACATGTTTTATGATGATATTGATGTTAGTGGCATAATTGTAATTATGGCATGATAACTGTATGAGAGATTGTATGTGTTTATCTTCATTACTGTCATACTGGTATTGGCGTAGGTGATCTCACCTCTTTGTATGTATGTTTGGTATTATATTTATATTTGTTAAGACGTCGAGCAAGAAAAAGAGCGAGAAGCTGAGGAGGAGCAGATTCCTGCTGAGGACGTCAAGTTCTGAAGAGATGCAGATGCCTAGTTTCCTTGGCTACCTGAGGCTGACATTTATTGGAGGAGATGAGGCATGGACTGTAGATCTAGAGAGAGAGAGTATCTATTATATGGGAGACCTAAATAATAGGTTGAGTAGGCTATATTTAGGATACCCTTACTTTTCTGTCAATGTTTATGTACAACTAGAATTCCCAATATCTATTAGGCAATATTGGGGAGCTTACTATCGTACTCCCAGTGCGATTAGTATTGTGTCGTCTGCTCGGACACCTGTCCGTAGGACTGCACCTCATGATGGATTCCAAGATATCTTTGAGGAATCGAGGAGGACTGTCGGAGGGTTCTCATTGCCTAGTAGGACTTGGGCAGTATAATAGTTTTAAATTAAAGTTTAAAGTTTAAATATTTTAGAAGTCTAATTTGTAAAATATTTAAGTACGACAGTACTAAAGGCTTGTATGTATATATATGATGTAAATTATGTGTGACATTGTTGTTATGTTTTTATTTTCTGCTAAGTTTATCTTATTATCATCAAGAAATTTAATAACTCGTATTTATAATACAAGCACGATTATTAATTGAAGGGTAATTTGGTAATTAAGTAACATAAAGTGTGGCGCCCTAAGGAGGGTGTTACAGATAGCTTACCTAATTCTATTCAAGAACAAAAAAATAGGGGAAAACAATTAAACTAAAGACTAAAAAGCGGTAAAGATAATGGTTAGAGATTAGGAAAATCCTTCTTTACCCTTTACTTCAACCAATAATGTGCAATTCTCTTCATACATATAAATGCAATGATTAGGTAAGCTTGAGAATCTACATTAGCTAAACGCCTATGTCTAGGTCATCTAACTATGGTTTTAATTGCCCAACTCACTAAGTGTCCTTGAGAGCTAACGCAAAATCCACTTTTTAAGGTTTATTCTCAAACACACGCTATGCATGGCTAAGAGGTATATTTCTATCCCATTAACGAATCAACTCATCCCACTATTGGAATAGAATCGAACATGCATCAATCATACATAGGATCTCAAACCCAAATCCCTATGTCTAGGTTCATTGGACTTTATCAAATCAACTTAAATATTGGCTAAATACTCAAGAACATTAAGAACAATATGATTGAACAAAATCAAATATCCACACAAACTCAGAGAAGAACAAATCATTAATATTCATAAAAAGGATTCAAAGTCATCCCTAAATACAGCTGCTGCATCATTGAACACGAAAATACAAATCAAAATACATGTTCAAGATATGAGGAAGAGAAAAGAGAAAAGAGAGAAGGAGAAAGCTTATGGATTTTGTCATTGAAGCTCAGATCCTCCTCCAAGAGAAAGAGGGCTTCCATCATTAGCTCCCTAAGCTCCATCTCCACCTCCAATGGAGATCCCAACCGCGGCGTGGACCTCTGGAATGCATCCTTGGCTTCTTTCCTCCAATGCTAGGCCTTGGCTTGCATCAATTTGTCTTTTTTGAGCCCTTCCTGCATTAGAGAAAGCATCAAGTTAAATATAATTACAAATCTACTTAATCAATTAACAAATATGCACAAATTGCTCAAAAATATAAAGGAAGAAATAGAATTTCACAAATGTAAGTATAAAACCTTCTAAATATGCATAAGAACAAGGACTAAGCATGCCATGAAATACAAATATGGGACATAAATAACTACATTTTATAGAGTTATCACACCCCCAAACTTAAGATGTTGATAGTCCTCGAGCAACACAAAGTATGACTAAGAAAACTCACTTGGACAATTCATGCTCACATGCATTCAACAATGATAAATTCAATTTTCTTTTAACTACAATTAGTGCACAATGATTATAATGGCCCTCAAAGAATGCGCATGCCTCACAGTTAAGCTCATCACATACACAATCCTTAACATGTCATCAATCAAGCTTCCAATCATGCACATGACATCTCCCACAAACATGCAAGTTAAATTTATCTTTTTCAAATCATGCTCATCCGGATAAATGTATGAACCTACACATGGATACAAATCAAGATTCCACAAAATTGTAGCACAAGTCTCTCTCCATTAATGTAAATCACACATGATTAAGGATCAAAAAGAACTTTATAGTTTGTAATGTAAGGCTAAGGTGATGGGGTGAAGAACAAAGGGGAATGGAAAATATACAAAAATTGAGAAACATAATATGATATTTCAAGACTTGAGTCGCTACAATAAGGGTATACAAAATGAAATAAATAAAACTATCCAAAACCACACAATGTTTTTTTCATTTATGCTTTCTTTCTTTCATTTGTTTTTGTTTTCTTTTTCTTTTTCTTTTTCTTTTTCTCTTTTTGTATTTTCTTTTTCTTTGACAAAAATAACTTTTTGTATAACAAATGGTTCCTTCAAGCCACTTTTGTATTGAACAACATAAATACCCTAAACAATGGACTCAAGTGAAGAAATAACATATCATGCACTCAACAAACATAAAGGGAATGAAAAGATTGCAATGCTTTCACATGTATTAGAATGGTTACAAGGTAGGAAATATAAGGGTGAAAGAAGAACATAGAAGGCCAAACATTTACAAAGCTTCAAAAGAGGACCTAAGGATATAATCATGTAAGGGTAAGCTTGAAAGGCTCAACCAGTCCAAACAATGCCCTAATCATTTCTTCAATCATGCACAATCTAGGATTTCACCTCAAGAGAGTTGCAAAACAATTTCAAGGATAGTAGAAATCATTCACATGCACAATCTATAAACATTCTCTAGACAAGCACTCAAATCTTTTCAAAATTAAACAAGCATCTAAGTGAGAAACACATCATGGATAAAAACAAACAAGATTGCTTAAGCATGCTTCAAGATTGCAAATGGATTCACAAAAGAATTGAGGACAATCGCAAGCATTTATATCATTGGCCAACCAAAACTACACTAGCAAATGGCAACAAATCATGCATTCAAATGATTCATCATTTTTCATTCAAGCATGCATAACATCATGTAGAGAATGTTAAAAATTGAAACTTTTATCAACAGCCCACCAGTAATAGCCAAAATAGGATATAATCATGAAAGCATAATGACTATCACTAGCACATACTTAAAGTATCAAAACATGTGTAAACATTAAGCATTAAGGGTGAAAGCATGTAAAAATACTCCCTCAAACCAAAGTGAATGTGTGTTCTTGGTGTTCATGGTCAATAGGGTACTTGAGCAAGTCAAAATAGCAGCCTAACTAGAACTGAGCATTATTAAATAAAGAAAAACTAGAAAAATAACAGAAAAATGCAAAAACAGGGTCCACGTCGCAGTGTGGACAAGTGTGCACCACGATGTGGAGCTCTCAGGTGCATTTTCCTGATATAGTAGAGACTAGCATGCCTAGGCGTGAACTTGGTGCGCCTAGGCATGATCAAAAAGCTGCAGAATTATGCAGAAAAATTAAGCGTGCACCGCGGCGTGGAACATGGTTACGCCGCGGTGTAAGAAGTCATGCTGCAAAATTCTGTAGCAGACCAGTTTCTGCCAGAACTGGTGCTCCATTTTGGTCCCTAGCACCTCCAAAATATGTGTATAAGCTTAAAACACAGAAAGTAAAACAAAAACATAAAAACACACTATTAGCACTTATATACAAAACAAGAACATAAACTAAAAACAACATAAAAAGCTAAATACGAAAGGATCTACATAAATGGCCTTCTTAGTGGGGATTGAGCAAATTAAGAAAATGGAATATAGTATATGATACATGTCTATAATATTTCAGTTGGACTTAGTATCTTACAAAACCATTTACTAGATTTGCTGATGAAATCTACTAGATTTGCAATGACTATGGTGGACTTGGAAAGGTGATACTGGGATAGAAGAAAAGGAGTACAATTGTGTTAGTTTCTTATAATATTAACTGAAGTAAAGCAATTGAGTTAATTTCAATAACCTGATATGGCATACATTTGGAATCTTAAAAGCATTCTTTTTGAAGAAGTGATTGGAGAATTGTGTGTGTTATGCTACACACATGATCATTGATATATATACACTGATTACAATAAATAAAGAGAGAAATTATAGGGATATTAATTTCCTAAACTATAGTTAATAGATTGACAGCTAATATAAACATGTGCTAATATAATTTCCTAATCTTACCTTCCTCCTCAAGCTGGAGCATATATGTTATATGCACTAAGCTTGTTACAAATAAAATTAACCCAAGGCCCTCTAAGGGACTTAGTGAAACCATCAGTTAGCTGGTCTTTGGAGTTGACAAAGTCAGTGGTAATCTCGCCTTAAAGAACTTTTTCTCCGAAAAAATGATAATCAATCACTATGTGTTTGGTCATTTCATGAAAAACTGGGTTATAGGCAATATGCAGAGCATCCTGGTTGTCGCATATTAGTTTCATGTCCTTGACCTCTTCCAATTTAAGTTATTGAAACAATTGCTTCAGCCTTGTGAGCTCACAGGTTGTCGCTGCTGTAACACCCATGAAAACATGAAAGACATGTATATGGTTATGAAGGTAGCCTAATACCTGATTATCATGCCTGTTAATTTTTGTGACTGTCTGAGCACGTTTAGTCACTTTGCTGTAGCACTATGTGTGAAATATCATTATTTTTAGCCTTAGATTTGACTTAAATTGCTTATTTAATAGAAATAAGTGTGAAGAACTTGTTTCTAGGTCACAAATGTGTGGAAGTAGATGTGGTTAAAGTTTGAGGTTAATCGGAGTTAGTTTAGCATTTTTAAGCATACTAGTTGTGTGTTTTAATGTCAGATTGACTCCCAACAGATATGAAAAATTGTGAAAATGGTGAAACAAGATTTTTTATGAATCTTAGGATTTACTTGAAACTTATTGGAAGTTAGAAAACTGGATTTCATAAAAACCAAGTGTTTTTAACAAATCAGGAGTTATAGCTTAGTCACTTAAGTGACCAAGTCTTTCACGTTTCTCTTCTTTTTGTTGCATTAGATTCTTTGTCTTTAAATAAGACTTTTCTCCCATTTCTCACCCTCACTTCATGGATGCAAGCAGGAAAAGACAAAGAGAAAGGAAAGCAAAGAGCTAAAGGAGAAGGATCATCATCCAAGCAAGGGAGAGAACTTAGTTTTGCAGAGGAACGATTAAGTGATTTCAATTTCTGAAGATTGAGGTATAGGGAAACCTTGTTCTTACTCATCTTTGTTTTTCTTCATCTTGTTCATAAGAGATAGCTTGATGTGAGGATTAGATGTTGAGTGTGATTTGGTGTTCTTGGCTTAAACCTTGTTGGAGAACCTGAGGATGACTTGTTTATGAGTTGTTAGGTGCATGGAAATGGATTTCCAGCCCTTGTACAACTTGAATTCCTTTTTAGTTGAGATTCAAGATTTTAGGTTTTAAAGTGATGGACCATCCTTGATCCATGGTTTTGAGTGAAATAAAAGTGGAATAAGAGTTGCTATGTGTAAATAGACCTTGTGTGAGGTTGAAAATCACTTGGAATAGAGCTTTTAGTAATTGGAAGATGGTTTAGTTCTAATGGAACAGTACCTATATTTGCAGAATTTTTCAAAATTTGTGTTCTGCTATGCATGCTACGGCGTAGGTGAGGCATGCACACCACGGCGTGGCACTTGGGGTGCCGCGGCGTGGGCAGTCTTTCCTGCCAATGCTTTAATCCGAGGATTTGGTGTCGCGGCGTGGCACATAGTGTGCCGCAGCATAGGTGCCTGCGAGTAACTATGAGTTGTGTTTGATGCCATGGAGTCTTCCAATGGTGTAGTTTCTTCTTTTATGCTTCTTAATAAGTATTGAGACTCTAACAGGAGTATCTAATGAAGTGTGTATATGGTGAATGTAAATCAATTGATATATTAATTATTGTGGTACTTAACATCATTGTATTTCATGTTTGTAGTTAGGAATGTAAATCGATTGGCATACTAGTTATTGTAGTATTTGGCATAATTGTTGTTCCATAGCTAGGTTGATGAGGTTGAGTCCTCATTGCTGATAATCAAATGTGATTTTGAATGAAAAAGTAATCAACCTTTCCTATCACAGTGATCATTGTAGGTGATCAAATATGATTTTGAATGAGAAGGTAATCAACCCTTCTTATCATAGTGATCATCACTGAAGATCGAGTAGTAATGGTGGACTCCTTACTACCAGGATTATTGAAGACCACGTTGATGAGGACGGTTCAATTCCCTCACTACCCGAGATGAAGACTGGTGGAACTGGGTTTCCAGTGCTTGTTCAAGAGTTGGGAGAGATTCCTTTGTTTTGTTCGAGATTCATGCATGTCATGACATTACCATGGAACTAGGTTCTTGTAAATAGTATCATACATTATACATTACATATTTAGGTTATTACATAGGCATGAACATAAGACATAATTTGACATAGCATGATAATTGTATAGGCGATTGCTACTCTATTTGTGGTGATCCGCAAGTGCACGAGTTGATAAGTAATATATGAGAGTTAGAGTATCGTGTCTCAAGGGATTGACAATTAGAGAAATGCTAAACTTAACCAATTTCCATAAATTCTTATCCAAGCAATCAAACTGTGAGAGTGGTTTGCAATTAAAATAACAAATTAAAAGAAACAGAACAAGAATGCACCAAACACCGAATACACAAGAGAAAGATGAGAATGATTAAGGTCTAGGGGTCCTTATTCACTTGCTACTTCAATGAATAACTTGCAATTCACAAGCATTTAACAATGAGTTGGTTTTGTTAGGTAAAACAAGCAATAGATAAAAGCCTACATCTAGGACAATTACCCATGTGAAACCTAGTTAATCCATTATGTGATCATGTGAATTAGTATAAGAATCACTCATTGAGACCAATTATCAAACACTTGCTATGCATGACTAATGGGTATGTGTCCATCCCATTAGCTAATCAACACACTTAACCCAAAATAATGTAATTGAACATACATTAACCATATCATATCCATATTCACAACACCCTATTTCTAGTTCAATTGGACTACTAAATTCATGCAATTGATGGCCAATCAACAACAAGCATTAAGCATAAATATAGAAGAACAAAACCAATTTCATTGATAGAAACCCAACAAATTTATAAGATATTCAAATTCATAGCAAGATCCTAGAGAGCCCCTAGATTAGAGTTTAGTTACACATCATGAAAGAAGAGAAAACTAATGGAGTTATGAAACCCATCAAATTACAATCAAGAGAGAAAAAGAAAAGAATGAACAAGAATGGTGAGAATCCAATGTTTGATCTTCCTCCTTGATCTTGATTCTTCACTTGAATCACCTCAATCTTCCAAAGTTTTCTCCTCTTCTCCCTTTCTCTATGAAGTTTGTACTTGGTCCAAAAATAGAAGATGCCCTTCCAATCCCCAAAATCAGATATTAAAAGCTAATTTTTGTGGATCAGGATTTTTTCCACGCCTAGGCTTGGCTTTTCCATGCCTAGGCGTGGTTATGAAGCACGTGGTGTCAGGTGTTGGTCACGCCTAGGCGTGACTTTTACACGCCTAGGCGTGAGGAATCCTGGAATACTGCAAGGGCCACGCCTAGGCGTGAGTTTTCCACGCCTAGGCATGGGTTGGCTGCCCTTGCTTCTCTCTTGCATCCTTCTTCATTTTAGCTCTTCTTTGCTTCTTTATCCCTTCCAAGGTTTTCCCATCTTGAATACCTGCATCAAGACAATGCCAAAGTCCATCAGATGATAATCAATCTAAATTCTTTAAATAAAATCCTCAAAGATTCAATTCTCAATTACAAGCTTAAATCATCAATGTCCTACATGAATTGATCATTTGGCCTATAAAATTTAAGGATAGCATGCTCATATACATTCAAATTCAAGTGAAATAACTTCATTTCTAGAAGTTATCATAATCATAACATAATCATGCATTTAAATTGTATGGGTAGTTGCGTATTCTTTATATGAATGTATATATGCTAGTTTTGGAATACTTTTATTGAGAATTACAATGTCTCACCTCGATTGTGTTGACATGTAAATCTAGGTGCAAGTTCTTCAAAAGGGAAGAAGAAGATGCATGAAGACTAGCATAATATAGATGTTGTTTTGGGCTGAACTTGTATATATTTTATATTTGCTTAGTTTATTTCGAGTTATGTATAACAATGTCTTTTGAGGCTGTGATGTATATATATAACTGTTGGTGCATGGCTCTCCACAATTATTTATTTATATGAATATTATAGGTTTGGTTGTTAATGGTAACATTGTCAATAATGAACATTCTTGCATAGGTCAAGTTTATCGGGATATTAGAATTGGGATGTTACAATTGTCATAGCACGATACTCGGTCTCTGCATTGGATCTAGCCACAATATTTTGTTTCTTGCTCTTCCATGAGATTAGGTTACCTCCAATAAAGACACAATATCCTGAAGTTAAGCGCCTATCAAATGGTGAACCTGCCCAATCAACATAAGAATAACCAACAACTTGAGCATTGCCTTTGTTTTCATAAAGTAAGCCTTTACCTGGTGCACTCTTGATGTATCTAAGAATGCAAACCACAGCGTCTCGATGACTATCACAAGGAGAATTTAGAAATTAGCTCACCACACTTACAACAAAGGAGATGTTGGGTCGAGTTACTATAAGATAGATAAGCTTACTAACAAGACGTCTATATCTCCCAAGGTCTGTTAGAGGCTCCCCTTGACTCGGTAGTAGTTTGACGTTAGGATCCATGGACGTATTACTAGGTCGACAATCCAATATACCTGTTTCTTCAAGGATGTCTAAGGTATACTTGCGCTGAGTGATGGCAACACCTGTTTTAGAATGAGCCACCTCAATCCCCAAAAAGTATTTGAGAGGACCCAAATCTTTGGTCTGGAAGTGGTGTGACAAATGCTGCTTATGCTATTGAATGCCAACCTAATCATTGCATATAATGACAATGTCATCGACATAAACCACCAGATAAATGCAAAAGCCAGATGAGAAGTGTTGAAAGAAGACAAAGTGATCAACCTCACATCGAGTCATGCCGAACTGCTAGATAATAGAGCTAAATCTCTCAAACCAGGGGAGATTATTTCAAGCCATATAGTGAGCGACACAATCAATATACGAAGTCAAGTGTATTGTGAGCAATAAAACCAAGAGGCTACTGCATATAGACCTCTTCTTGTAATTCACTATGTAAAAAGGCATTCTTAATGTCAAGCTAGTGAAGGGGCCAGTGATGAATCGCGACCATGGCAATGAAAAAGTGAACAAAAGTAATCTTGGCCACAGGGGAGAAGGTATCTCCATAATTGAGGCTGAAAATCTATATATAGCCCTTGTCAACCAAGCAAGCTTTCAAATGATCAATGTTCCCATCAGGGCCAATTTTGACCATGTAGACCCATTGATAACCAACAGTCATTTTTCCAAAAGGTAAAGGGACGAGGTCCCACGTACCACTGGAGTGTAAAGAAGTCATTTCATCAACCATTTCCTATCGCCATCCTAGGTGAGAGAGGGCTTCGCTTGTAGTTTTGGGTATAGAAACAGAAGACAAAGAAAACACAAAGGTATAATAGGAATGAGATAAATGATGATAGCTCAAATGACAAGCATAAAGAGGGTTAGGATTATGAGTAAATCTGATAACTTTGCATAATGCTATGGGCAGTTCTAATGCAGGAGGCGAAGTAGGAGAGTTTGATGGAGTAGGCAGTGAGTCATGTGAAGGACTGTGGGCTGCGGTAGGACTGACTAGAGGATCAACAGGGTTGACTGGTGTATTAATTGGCTCTAAGCGCAGTCTCCGTTGATATGTCAACAACAAAGGAGCTAAGGCTTGTGGTGGATGGACTAGAAAGAGAGAGTGACCAATAGTAAGCATACTGTCATTGTCATGATGCACATCTGAATCAATTGAAAAGAAAGGACGGGTCTCAAAGAAGCTGACATGAACTGAAACAATATATCTCTTGAGATTGAGAAAGTAGCACCGATAGCCCTTTTGCAACTGGGAGTAACCAAGGAAAAGACATTATAGGGATTTCTCGACCAATTTATCTTTGCTTAGATTAAGGTCATGGACAAAGCAAGTACACCCAAAGACACAGAGTGGAAGATAGCAAAGGTGCTATTTAGGGAAAATAAAAGAATGAGGAACCTGCTTTTGGAGGATGGAAGAATGCATGAGGTTAATTAGAATAGCATGCGGTAAGGAGAGCATCCCCCCTCAAAATGGAGTGGTACGTGGAAGTGGAGGAGTAAAGTATGAGCTATTTTAACCAGGTATCTATTTTTCCTTTCGGTTATGCCATTTTGTTGTAGGGTGTGAGCACAGGATGATTAGTGTAAAATACATTGTGAAGTCAAAAAGGATTGAAAAGAGGCAGAGAAATATTCACATGTATTGTCACTTCGCAAAGTTTGAATAAGAGTATCAAATTAGGTTCAAATCTTTGAACAAAAACCTTGGAATATTGAAAACAATTTGGAATGAATTTTCATTAAAAATAACCAAGTGCAATGTGAAAAATCATCAATAAAAGTAATAAAGTATTGATATCCCAAAGTAGAAGTGACACGACTGGGACCCCAAATATCAGAATGAACTAAAGCAAAAGAAGAGGTAGCTCATTTATTGACTCGATCGAGAAAAGAACTATGAATATGCTTTCCCAATTGATAAGACTCATACTCTAGTGTAGACATTTTAGAAAGATCAAGAGCCATGAGATGCAACTTCTGTAGGCTAGAATGTCCCAAATGTTGATGGATAATGACTGGTGCCTGAACAACAGAACAAGCGATGGGAGAAGCAAGTATGGTGAGCTGATACAATCCTCGAGACTCATGACCTACTCCAATTGTCTGTCTAGTACCCCGATCTTACATAAGAACTGAATCATTAGCAAAAATAACAGAGCAAGGCAAGGTGCGGGGTAGTTTGCATATAGAAATCAAATTAAAAGGACAGTCAGACACAAAAAGCACAGAGCGTGGGAAGGGGATTGACTTGACCAATTCCATTGGCTATGGTTTGGGAAACATTGGCCAAAATGACACTAGGGAGTGTATCTATATAGGTGAGTGAGGAAAAAAGAGATTTGTTACCAGACATATGATCAGAAACGCCTAAATCGAGAATCCAGGGTCCAAGGGAAGAGGATTGTGAGATAAAGGGAACAGGATTATCGGTCTGAGCAATAGAAGCGACATGCGTAGTGGACTAATGGGTTGCTTTGAGCTGAATATACTCATTATACTAGCGGCAGATAGGGAAATATCTTCAGATGACTTAGATGGAACAACTTAAGAACATTCACACTTCTGAATGCTGGTTGGCTTTAGTTCTGCACTATTCCTCAATGTGACCAAACTGTTTAAAATAAGTGCAACGAGGACGGGAATGGTTACCACCTCAACCTCTTCCACGGCCACCTCGGTTGCTGTATTGGGAGACCAGTGCAGAAGAATCAATAGGAACAGAGGGTAGGGCAAAGACCGAAGGAGTGGAGATATGCAACAATTGTTCAAAGATGGCATCATAGCTTAGAACTGAAGTTCCTGAGAGAATCTAATTGTGGACCGAGTCAAGTCCAGGTGGAAGACCGACAAGTGTAAGGACCATAACGAATTTTTCATATTGTTCCATATGTTTGTCTGCATTGTATGTGAAGGTTATGAGAGCATCAAATTCAGCAATAAGATGATCAAGCTTACCTAGTACGTTTGTATATCCATGCCTTATTTCTTAACAACCCTCAAGTTCGAAACAATGTTGTACAAGTGGTTGACATCATTGGAGTAAACCTTTTTGGCCTTGGTCCAAACATCGTAGCATGTGTGGTAAGAGCGATATTATGACTGGAGTTTGGAATCTAGCGAGTACTATAGCACACTATAGATGGAAGCGTCCACTTGTTTCCATTTGGCTTGGTCTTTGGTGGGGATATCCTTGGCCTGCATGACTAAATGATCATACCGACCTTTTCCTTCGAACCATAACTCCACAGTTGTCGACCAGGAGTTGTGGTTGGTGGAGCCCACTAATTTTTTGCAAGGAATGAGTGGAATAGAGGGGAAACTTACGGCTGAGGACACGTCGGAGGGATGGCCCTAGGTGGATATGTTGGCTTGAGGGTAGAAATGTGACAAAGAGGGGGCGGTGATGGCAGGGGAAGACCAGAGATGAAGAGACAAGGCCAATCATGGAAGCAGTTGCCGGAAAGAAGCTCAGATATGCCAGCACGTGCATTGGCAAGGCGGCGTATGTGGATCTAGGCAGAATATGTTGTCGGCGCGTGGAGGTACGTGTGAGAAGCTCTAGGCTTGGGCTTTTGGGGGTAGGCTGAGCAGGAGGAGGCGCGACTTCCGGTGGTGATGGAAGGCAGATGACGACAGATGGTAGCGAGCAAGGTGAAACTCTTTGTAGAAATTGCACGGTAGAAGAGGCATGGTAAACTGGAGTGATGACATGATTGGTTGGAAAAATTTATTACCAGAGGACAGTGGTTCCACCAGGTATATAGAGTTCTAGGGTTGCCTCTCATTTAGGTTCTAGATACCATGAAGAAGTGTTTGGAGAATTATGTGTGTTATGCTACACGCATGATCATTAATATATACATGATAATCACATATTTTATTCATTAAGAAACCCTTATGTTTAGTCATTTACACTCTCCATATTCTTAATTGATTGAGTTTGGTATGATTTTGTGAGTTTGAGCTCAAATTGGTCCTAATTGAATATTTTCAGCATTATTGAGATTTGACACTATTTCTGTATTTTGGCTATAACTTAAGTTTCTGATATCTGATAATCATGAATTTTACCTTGTAGGAAAGCTAAGAGGAAGCTCTACAACTTTGATGAAGAGCTCGAAGTCCTAAACAGATGTCTAAAGGACCTAAGTTTATATGGAAGTCAGAATACGGGTTCTGTCACTAGAATCCGAATGGTGTGCACTCATAAAATCATATCTCAAGCTGTAATAATGGAGATGGGCTGAAATTTGGATAGTTGATAGTTAAGATCCAAATAAACAACTTTCATGAAGAAAACTTTTTGAAAAAATGAAGTCTAATGGGTCAGTTTGAGCTTGCAAGTCGAAACAGAGGTGCTGAAGTTGGGTTTGAGTAACCTGCGGTATTTGGGTCATATCTTGGGCTGTAGGAAGCCAAATTGGACGATCCAGATATGCATGTTATAGCCAAGACAAAGATCTACAACTTTTACGAAGAGTACTTTTCATGGATCTAAAGTATAGTTAGTCGTTTTTGGCTTCCAAGTCAGACAAGAAATTTTCGTACTCAACCACTCCACTCCACCAACTCACTCAACCACTCCACTCCACCAACTCACTCAACCACTCCACTCAACCATTCCACTCCACCAACCCACTCATCCACCCACTCCCCTTTGTCCTTTTGTTACCCTAGACTTCTATAAAAGGCACCATTGGTTATCATGAATGAAAAAAGTTGTATTCTCCTTCATTTCTCTCATAGTTTCTTCTTGTTTCTTCATAGTTTCTCATAGCTTTTGTATATTTTGATGCTCCCCTTCATGGTAATGGAGGGCTAAGCTACTTTCGGTCAATTTGGAACTCTTGAAGAGATTGTGGTTTGGATTCTTGAGACCTTGGTTATGTATTGTATTTGATTTGTAATTGAATTCCTCTTTTCTTCTTCTCTTTTTCTTCTTCTTGATCTTAAATGCATGAATGGTGATTCTATTTATGTTGATCTGATTTGATCTTGGTTTAAGATTGAGATTTGTGATAAAACTTAGAACTGATTGATCTAAACTAATCACATAAATGAAGATTGAGATTTGTGATGAAACTTAGAACTGATTGATCTAAATTAATCACGTAATTGAAAAGGTTAGGTTTCGATTTGTGCCTAAGTTAATTGAATTTGGTACTTGAAATTAACATAGATCTTCATGAATGGTGTGATTACGAATTTGTGTTTATTATTTGTTAATTGAATTCTAGACGATCGTCTAGTATGAATTCTGGATTTGATGCAGAGATCTCGGTTAGATCCAAATTAATAATTCAATTGCGCTTCAAGTGTTCTATGAAGGGTCTATGATTGAATCCACCCAATCTTGGACAGGTTTCTAAATTGACTGCTCTTTAATTGTTATTTCTTCCTTTAATTTTGTTAAGTGCGATCTTAAACTGTCAAACCCCCCTTTGCTAAACTTTCACTTGATTTGATTAAATTGCGTCTACAATCCTCGTGGAGATGATCCGGTGTTGTCACTGTGTTACAAGCTTAGGTAATAACTTCGATTATAATTTTGACTGAGTTCGGCGCTCGTCAAAATTTTGGCGCCATTGCCGGGGATTAGTAAGTGTAATCTTTTCATTTTAAGTGTTTTTACTAACTTTTACTTTTTATTAAATTTTCTAACATTTTTATCCATTGTCTAGTGTATTTTGCTTATTTATTTATTTTTGTGTGATGCATGACTAGGTCCGAGCCTGATAACTTGGTTGACTTTGATCCTGAGATTGATAGAACCTTGCATAGGTTGATTAGAGCTCGTAGGCTAAGTGCAAGAATTGCTTCTGAATTTGATCTTAATATTAGGAGTGAACTTGAGATCTTGAATAATTCTGAAACCATGGCTAATAACATACGAATAGAACTCTTAAGGAACTTGTTGCTCCTGATATAACTAACCAGTCTCTGTGTATTCAATACCCAGATCTTGATGCTGATTTTGAGTTAAAATCTGGATTGATACATTTGTTGCCCAAGTTTCATGGTTTTGCAGGTGAGGATCCCCATAAGCATCTAAAGGAGTTTCATGTGGTTTGTTCAACCATGAAGCCACATGGGATCTCAGAAGAGCACATCAAGCTGAGGGCACTTCCTTTCTCACTTGCTGATACAGCCAAGGATTGGTTATTTTATCTTTCACCAGGTTCAGTAACAAGTTAGACTGACATGAAGCGGTTGTTCTTAGAAAAAATTTTCCCTGCCTCTAGAGCTGCTGCCACTAGAAAAGATATATTTGGTATAAGACAAATGACAGGATAGACCTTGCATGAATATTGGGAAAGATTCAAGAAGCTGTGCTCGAGCCGTCCCCACCACCAAATCACCGATCAACTCTTAATTCAATATTTCTATGAAGGCTTGCTGCCAAATGACAGAAGCATGGTGGATGCTGCCTCTGGAGGAGCCTTAGTAGACAAGACCCCTGTAGCAGCGAGAGATTTGATAGCAAACATGGTAGCCAACACCCAACAATTTGGCACACAAATTATTACTTCAACCAGAGGAGTCAACGAGATTCAATCATCTCATGTAGACCAACAGAGAATGGAACATAGACTTGATGAATTAACTTCTTTGGTGAGGCAGTTAGCAGTGGGACAACAAGCACCAATGCAGATGGCTGCAACTGTGTGTGGCATTTGCTCTTGTTTATCTCATCCTACTGATGCATGTCCCACACTTCAGGATGGTGGTTCTATTTTTCCGAGCAATCACTGTTGCAAGCGGTGGTATTTTTCTGGTAGACCCAATATCGCAATCACAAGAAGAAATGTTCCCAGATATGATCCATTTTCTAATACCTATAACCCTTGGCTGGAGGGACCATCCCAACCTGAGATATGGAAATTCTGGTCAACAACAACAACAGCCCTACCAACAGCAGCAACCGCAGTTTAGATACCAAGCTACAGGCCCTAGCAACAAGTACCAACCACCTGCATTTAGGCGAGCACAACCTGCGCCGCCACCCATGCAGCAGCCCCTCCACTACTGTTCAGCCCACTCCAGCTGAGCCACCTTTCGAAGACTTGATGAAACAATTTCAGCAGAATGTCAATGCCACCATCCAGAATTTACAAACTCAAATTGGGCAGATGGCAACCACTCTGAGTGAGCTGAAAAGTTAAGGATCGAACCAATTGCCTTCACAAATAGTCAACAACCCAAGAGGCAATGTAAGTGCCATTAGCTTGAGAAGTGGTAGAGAAGTTGACGGTCCTACTCCACCACAACCTGAACTACAAGTGCAAGAACCAGAAGGTGACCGAAAAATGAAGAAAGTGGATAGCTCAGTCCAAAAATCTGTGACACAGAAGAAATGTGCAGAGAATTTAAATCTGATCATTCCACTACCTTTTCCAAACAGAGTCACACAGTCCAAGCATACTGCGCAAACAGAAATAGAAAGAGAAGTCATGGACACATTCAGGAAGGTGGAAATCAATATTCCCCTCCTTGATGCAATCACGCAGATTCCCAAGTATGCCAAATTCCTCAAGGAGTTGTGTACTCACAAGAGAAAACTTAAGGGTACTGAGAAAATAAGCATGGGCAGAAATGTTTCTGCAATGATTCTACCAAGCATGCCACAAAAATGCAAAGATCCTGGAACTTTCACAATTCCTTGCACGGTAGGTAACTCCAAATTTGAACATGCAATGCTAGACTTGGGTGCTTCGATTAATGTCATGCCTATGTCAATATATCAGTCCTTGAACATTGGCACTTTGCAACCTACTGGTATAGTGATTCAGTTAGCAAATAGGACCACTGCTCATCCTGCAAGAGTGCTAGAAGATGTGTTATTTCGGGTGAATGAGCTAATTTTTTCAGCGGACTTCTATATTCTGAACATGGAAGATGAGTCTTCAACAAACCATGCTCCATTGATCCTAGGCAGACCTTTCCTCAAGACAGCCAAGACCAAGATAGATGTGCATTCTGACACCCTTTCCATGGAATTTGGCGACGATGTGGTACAATTTAACATTTTTGAGGCCATGAGACATCCCCTAGAGGAGCATTCTGTTTTCCATGTTAATGTGATTGATATGCTAGTTGACGATGCTTATGCTGATATTTATCTTGAATTTCCGATATTCTTGATTTTCGGATTCTCGTTACCTGTGAAACATGTCCGGTTGTGATATTGTACCATGTCTTTGCATGTGCTAAGATTTATGCGATTATGAGTGGTGATGTAGTCGCCGACTTGAATGATGCAAACATGTGAAAATGAGAGTCGGGAGTATGTTGAATTTAATGTTCTTTGAGTTAGTTGTTTCAAACAAACTTTGCGCCCCTCCATTGTACTGACCTCCATCCTTAGAATTAAAGATTTTACCTGGGACCATCTTAAATATGCATATTTGGAAGATGGTGAGAAGTACTGTGATTGTTGCTAAAATTTGTAACCCGATCAAGAAGAAAAATTACTATAGGTTTTGAGGCGAGAATAAACAAGCCATCGGATGGACACTTGCAGATCTTCCCGGTATCGGTCCCTCCACATGCATGCATAGGATTTTGTTGGAGGAAGATACTAAACCAAGACAAAGAAATGACCCAAAGGAGACCGAACCCCCGACTGGATGTGGTAAAAAGGAAGTTACCAAGCTACCGCAAGTGGCATTATTTATCCCATATCTGATAGTAAATGGGTGAGCCCGTGCGGAGTTGTTCCAAAGAAATCTGGGGTCACAGTAGTTGAAAATCAGAACAATGAGCTACTACCCACAAGAATTCAAAACAGCTGGTGGGTTTGCATTGATTACAGACAACTTAACCAAGCCACCAGGAAAGATCATTTCCCATTACCTTTCATTGATCAGATGTTAGAGAGACTAGCTAGTAAGTCGCATTACTGTTTCTTGGATGGATATTCGGGTTATTTTCAGATCCATATAGCCCTAGAAGACCAAGATAAAACTACTTTCACTTGCCCATTTGGCACATTTGCATACAGAAGGATGCATTTTGGTCTGTGCAACGCTCCAGGCACCTTTCCAATGTGTATGGTAAGTATATTTTCTGACCTTTTAGAAAATTGCATGGATGACTTTACTGTCTATGGCTCTTCCTTTGATGCATGTTTGGATAGTTTGACTCAGGTTTTGCATAAATGCATTAAGGCTAACCTTGTTCTGAATTTTGAGAAATGTCATTTCATGGTAGAGCAAGGCATAGTTTTAGGGCATATAATATCTAGCAAGGGTATTGAGGTAGATCCTGCAAAAATAGATGTTATTTCATGCCTATCTTACCCCACATGCGTGCGGGAGGTTTGTTCTTTCCTTGGTCATGCAGGTTTCTATAGGCGATTCATAAAAGATTTTAGCAATATTGCTCTTTCACTATCCAACTTGCTACAAAAAGAAGTGGAGTTCCATTTTGACCAGAAATGCAAGGATGCCTTCAATCACTTGAAGCAAGCATTGACCAGTACATCTATCATCCAGCCACCAGATTGGACACTCCCATTTGAGCTCATGTGTGATGCCTCTAATTATGCTTTGGGAGCTGTTCTTGCACAAAGGGTCGGCAAAATATCGCATGTCATCTCCTATGCTTCAAGAACTTTAGATCCTGCACAAGTCAACTACACCACCACTGAAAAGGAACTTTTAGCAATTGTTTTTGCTTTAGACAAATTTCGATCATATTTGCTTAGTTCTAGAGTGGTTGTGTTTTCAGATCATACAGCTCTGAAGTTTCTCCTGAAGAAGCTTGATGCAAAGTTTAGGTTGATTAGGTGGATTTTGCTCCTCCAAGAGTTCGATATTGAAATCCGTGATAAAAGTGGAGCGGAGAATTTAGTGGCTGATCACCTAAGCCGAATTGAAAGGGAGGTAGATACTTTTCCTATCCATGATGTCTTCCCTGATGAGCAGCTATTCAAGCTGCAAGGTAACACTCCTTGGTTTGCTGATTTGATAAATTTCTTAGTTGCTGGTGTTTTCCCTGCACATTTTATTAGGGCTCAGATTGATAAATTAAAGAGTGAGTCAAAATATTATGTGTGGGACGACCCTTATTTATGGAAATTTTGTAGTGACCAAGTCATTAGGAGATGCGTGCCTGATAATGAATTCCATTCTATTCTTAGCTTTTGTCATACACTTGCATGTGGCGGTCATTTTGGTCCCCAAAGGACTGCTAGGAAAGTTTTGGAATCTGGATTATATTGGCCCACTCTATTTCATGATGCATATGTGTTTTGTAAATCTTGTGATAAATGCCAAAGAACAGGAAACACTTCTCGAAGGAATGAGATGCCCCATAAATCCTTATTGTTCGTGAGATTTTTGATGTATGGGGTATTGATTTTATGGGACCCTTTCCTGTTTCTTTTGGTTTTGTTTACATTTTGCTAGTCGTTGTTGATTATGTATCCAAGTGGGTGGAGGCGAAAGCTACTCGGACCGATGATTCCAAAGTTGTTGTGGATTTTGTTAGATCACGATTTTACGCAAGTTTGGAGTTCGAAGGCCATCATCGTGATCGTGGTTCACATTTTTGTAATCGAAGCATGGAAGCTTTGATGAAAAAGTATGGGGTCTTACGCATGAGTTTCTACACCTTACCATCCCCAAACTAATGGGCAAGCCGAGATTTCCAACAGGGAGATCAAGCGGATACTCCGAGAGGCAGTTCAACTGTGAAAGGACTGGAGCAAGAGGCTTGAGGATGCTTTATGGGCTTACCGGACTGCTTATAAGACACCAATCGGGATGTCTCCGTATCGGATTATTTTTGGAAAAGCCTGCCACCTGCCAGTGGAAATTGAGCATCATGCATTCTGGGTGGTGAAAAGGTGCAACTTGGACCCAGATCAAGCAGGTTTGGAGAGGAAGCTGCAGCTGCAGCAATTGGAGGAGATCTTCTTGGAGGCTTATGAAAGTTCCAAACTTTATAAGGAGAAGACCAAAGCCTTCCATGATAAGTTGATTATGAGGAAAACATTTGAGATTGGTCAAAAAGTTCTCCTCTATAACTCCCGCCTCCGACTCATGCCTGGCAAATTAAGGTCTAGATGGGATGGACCATTTATTGTTACTAAGGTTTTTCCTTCTGGTGCTGTTCAGATTAAAAGTGAGGTCACTGCCAAAGCTTTCATCGTAAATGGACATCGCCTCAAACAGTATCATGAACTTCCAAAGAATGCAGAAGTGGAGGTGATGAACCTTCTCCATCCGCATTATGAATAAAAAAAAAGAGGAAAAGAAAAAAAAATAGCTGTGTGCCCGACAATGAGGTAGGTAGTGCCATTAAATTTTGTCACTCGGAAGCATGTGGAGGTCATTTTTTCTTCAGCGACAACAACTGCGAAAATCTTGCAGTATGGATTTTATTGGCCTAATTTATTCAAGGTCTGTTACACCTTTTGCAAAAGCTGCGGAAATTGGTCAAAAAAGTTCTGCTTTGAGATTATCATCTACACCTACTCCTTGAAAAATTTAGATCTAGGTGGCGCGGTTCTTTTGTTGTCAAACACGTGTATCCTCTGGGGCCATAGATATTAAGAATCCTAGGAATGGTAATGCGCTTAAAGTTAATGGACAAATACTCAACCATTCCTGGAAAATCAAGTTCTTGAGTTCTTTGTGTTGCCGGTTTAGTGGCGGATACGGTACTCCGTGATTCTCAAGTCGGTTTATTTTTCAGTTTCCCAAAATAACTGAACCCTTTTCTCCTTCAAAATGGATGTCATTCTTTCAAACCGAGCAAATATTTTCCTTCTCTTCCTCAAAATGCTCGAGAAAAATCTACAAAGTTCGATGTGAAAGATTGAGACCTGTTAATGCACGAGGTATGCCAGAAGATGTTGGATAATTGAAGCAAAGGTCCGATTAGGTGAGTCCTCAATTTCATTTGACTCATATATGCCCGGTCTTGGAAGAAGTTCATATTCTAAAAGAAGAAGAGCAAAAAGGTTACAAGTCTGTCACAAATGTGGACGATGGAACTGTAACAAGCGATGTCGTACTTTGTGGAATCTCTTCAAGGATGAAGAAAAACGCTACAGTCTTGGGAATTTGACTCTAAAAGACCCTGTTTGCCAATTTATAAGAAAATTGGATGGGAAGCTTATCCTCGACTCATAGAAGATGTTTAAGTCGTTATTGGACGTTAAACCAGAGGCAGATGTGAGCTATATCCACAAACAATCTTTACATATCATCTTCTTCTTCTTCTTCATGTCATCTTTCAAAAAAAAACAAAAAAAAAAATAAAAACAAAAAAAGAGATTATGTGTTTCTTAATTTCAACCTTTTCTGACAACAGCCAACCTACCCTTATAGGTGCAATTATTCCCCTTTCCATTCTTTTTCTTATTTAAACACTCCATTTTCTCCATTCAACTCAGAAACACTCAAAGAGAGGAAGAGTATAGAATGGGGCCTTCTATTCGTAACCTAAAAAATGTCTGTGTTTTTTGTGGGTCGAGTTATGGGAAGGGATTAGAGTTTGTAAACGCAGCTAGCACTCTTGGTCGATCACTTGCTGTGAGGAATATTCATCTTGTTTATGGGGGAGGTTGTCGTGGGTTAATGGGGGCTGTATCACTTTCTGCTTTTATAGGAGGCAGTCAGGTTTTAGGTGTTATTCCTAAACCTTTAGCTGAAAATAACATCACTGGAAAGACAGTTGGAGAAGAAATTCAGGTAACATCCATACATGGACGAATGAAAACAATGGTTGACAATTCTGATGCATTTCTTGTCTTACCAGGTGGTTTTGGTACTTTGGAAGAAATTTTTCAAATTGTCCCTTGGGCCGAACTGAACATCCACCATAAACCCATTGGTTTGTTGAATGTTAATAATTTCTTTGATCTTTTGTTATCTTTTCTTGACAAAGCTGTGGAACAGAAATTTATCACTCTTTCGACAAGACAACTTCTTATCTCTGCCTCCACTATTGATGAGCTCATTGATAAATTAGAAGCTTTTGAGTATGTACCTGATAAGGTATTAGCTCAGATAGATTGGTCAACAGGAAGCAGCGAAGGAAGTAACAAGAAAAGAAAGCCAGATCTGAAACTTTCTCTTTAATGGGTTTGATTTTATTGTACTTTATTTTTGTTTAAATTTGTGTCAGCTTTCTCCAACAGGTAATATCTTCTATCCTTTACTCATCTATATTTTAACATTGAGGACAATGTTGTGATCTAGTTGGGGGGAAGGATAGTTGACCCAAAAAAAAAAAATTTGTTGTTGTTTTGTTTGGAAAGCATGATATAATTGTCATGGACTTATTAAACCAATTAGTGATGGCAGAGTACGGAGTAATTTTACTCTTGAGACGCATCTTAATTGGTGGCAGAGTAAGGATTTTTTTTTAGGTAGTAATTAATTAGTATTAAATTGTGAAAGTACTAAAATTTTATTATTTGATTTCTTTTTAGGGTCTGATGCAGCACTGACAGTGTGCTTCTTTTCTGCTTGGCGTTGATTCACTTCTTATCAGGTTGTGTTGCTCTTTTCTACATCTCTATTTCACATTGAGGGCAATGTTATATTAAGTGTGGGGGAGAGATTTTAGCATTTTTTTTGTTTAAAAAAAATAAAAAAAAAGGTTCATTGCATGATTGAATAACTTTTCTCCCTTCTTGAACTGATATGCTTGGTGATGGATGATTGAATTGATGAATTGAGTTTGATGGATGCATACTTTGTGAGATTTTGAGCCTAATGGATGGATTCAACATTTATGCCATTCTCTTCTTTCTTGTGTGATTTTCACTCATGTTAATGACCACTCTAGAACTTGCTTTGATTCTTTTTGAGGTTACATTTCACTTGCATGCATGAACATGATTGAGGCCCTCTTTCTTAATTAGCTAGTTTAACCGAATAGCCAACCTTGTTTTCAATATGATATTAAGCACTTTTTTGACTTCTTGAAAATTCTCTGATTCCTGTCAACCTTGTATATTTTCCTTTACTTAACCCCTTTGAGCTTATTTAACCATTCTTTGTTTCTAGCTCATTATGTGCCTTAAATGAAAAATCATGTTCTTACTTTACCTTAGGGAATAAAAGAACATTAGCTTGGTTAATGGATGAGTTTTTGAACAAGTGTGGGGGTGTGTGTACAAAATAGTTGTTGAAAAAGGAAAGAGTGCCTAAAAAAAAAGAGGAAAAATGTATGTATATAGTTATGTTCATATATATATATATATATATATATATATAAAATAAAAAAAATAAAAGAAAAGGATTGGGAAATGAATATGTAAAGGGATATACATTAGAGTTGGGATGAACTTTTATGCTTGTTATTTGAACTCAGCTCTCATTTGCTTTTATTCCCTTTGGTATTTATCTTCTCATATCCATTTTATCCTCTCCTGTTACCTTGACCTCACTACAACCTTGAATAAAGTCCTCATGATTTGTGTGTGCATGTGTTTTGAGTAGTGGAGAAGTAGAAGATAAGCAAGCTTATGGTAGTGCAATTTTCATAGGTTGAATTGAGTGAAATACCTACCTTTTAAACACTTGAGAGATTGAGAGGGAATCTTGTGAAGATCTATCATTCTCGATTCATGTTGAAGATACCTTGCTTGTTGGTTTGAGATGTGGAGAATTGTTAACTCATGAATGTTTTGATCCCTTGAACCTTTGGTTGTTCTTCTTGATTGTAAAATTTTGGGCTCTTGAATGTCGTTGGAATTTAAATTTTTGTTAATCTCTTATGTCCTTGTTTTGGTCTTGAGTTTTGCCTAGGAGTGCAAAAAGCTAAGTGTGGGAGAATTTGATAATCACATATTTTATTCATTAAGAAACTCTTATGTTTAGTCATTTACACTCTCCATATTCTTAATTGATTGAGTTTGGTATGATTTTGTGAGTTTGAGCTCAAATTGGTCCTAATTGAATATTTTCAGCATTATTGAGATTTGACACTATTTCTGTATTTTGGCCATAACTTGAGTTCCTGATATCTGATAATCATGAATTTTATCTTGTAGGAAAGCTAAGAGGAAGCTCTACAACTTTGATGAAGAGCTCGAAGTCCTAAACAGATATCTAAGGGACCTAAGTTTACATGGAAGTCAGAATACGGGTTTTGTCACTAGAATCCGAATGGTGTGCACTCATAAAATCATATCTCAAGCTGTAATAATGGAGATGGGCTGAAATTTGGATAGTTGATAGTTAAGATCCAAATAAACAACTTTCATGAAGAACACTTTTTGAAAAAATGAAGTCTAATAGGTCAATTTGAGCTTGCAAGTCGGAACAGAGGTGCTGAAGTTAGGTTTGAACAACCTGCGGTATTTGGGTCATATCTTGGGCTGTAGGAAGCCAAATTTGACGATCCATATATGCATGTTATAGCCAAGACAAAGATCTACAACTTTCACGAAGAGTATTTTTCATGGATCTGAAGTATAGTTGGTCGTTTTTGGCTTCCAAGTTAGACAATAAATTTTCATACTCAATCACTCCACTCCACCAACCCACTCAACCACTCCACTCCACCAACCCACTCAACCACTCCACTCAACCACTCCACTCCACCAACCCACACATCCACCCACTCCCCTTTGTCCTTTTGTTATCCTAGACTTCTATAAAAGGCACCATTGGTTATCATGAATGAAAAAAGTTGTATTCTCCTTCATTTCTCTCATAGTTTCTTCTTGTTTCTTCATAGTTTCTCATAGCTTTTGTATATTTTGATGCTCCCCTTCATGGTAATGGAGGGCTAAGCTACTTTCGGTCAATTTGGAACTCTTGAAGAGATTGTGGTTTGGATTCTTGAGACCTTGGTTATGTATTGTATTTGATTTGTAATTGAATTCCTCTTTTCTTCTTCTCTTTTTCTTCTTCTTGATCTTGAATGCATGAATGGTGATTCTATTTATGTTGATCTGATTTGATCTTGGTTTAAGATTGAGATTTGTGATGAAACTTAGAACTGATTAATCTAAACTAATCACATAAATGAAGATTGAGATTTGTGATGAAAATTAGAACTAATTGATCTAAATTAATCACAGAATTGAAAAGGTTAGGTTACTGATTTGTGCCTAAGTTAATTGAATTTGGTACTTGAAATTAACATAGATCTTCATGAATGGTGTGATTACGGATTTGTGTTTATCATTTGTTAATTGAATTCTAGACGATCGTCTAGTATGAATTCTGGATTTGATGCAGAGATCTCGGTTAGATCCAAATTAACAATTCAATTGCGCTTCAAGTGTTCTATGAAGGGTCTATGATTGAATCCACCTAATCTTGGATAGGTTTCTAAATTTACTGCTCTTTAATTGTTATTTCTTCCTTTAATTTTGTTAAGTGCGATCTTAAACTGTCAAACCTCTCTTTGCTAAACTTTCACTTGATTTGATTAAATTGCGTCTACAATCTTCGTGGAGATGATCTGGTGTTGTCACTGTGCTACAAGCTTAGGTAATAACTTCGGTTATAATTTTGACTGAGTTCAGCGCTCGTCAATACACTGATTACAATAAATAGAAAGAAAAATTACAGGGATATTAATTTCTTAAACTATGGCTAATATATTTACAGCTAATATAAACATGTGCCAATATAGTTTCCTAATCTAAATCTTTCATCTTGTTCTTATTGTCATTCAGCATTCACATTCTATTGTATTTAAAATCGGTCTATCAGAATCTTTGCTTCGTTTCTAGTTTTCTCTTAGGAAGCTAGTTAATGAATGTTCCTTTTTCTAGATTCCAATTTCTCACATATCTGATGTTGTAAGTGAGAATGGTGACTGAATTAATCAACATTCTCTTAAGGCACTTATTTCTTTTTTGCTCTGGTCTTTAGACAACATTCTTATTGACTTGGCTAACCAGCAAGCTGTGGCCAAGAGCTCCAACAAGGGTGTACAACAAGTGACTTCAAAATCTCATGTAACTTATAATCTATTTTGTAATGCAATAGTGATGCTTTTTTTTTCTTGGATTACTGAAGAAACTTTTATAAGAAGGTAAAAATGGTCACAGAAAGAGGAAGGATAAGGAATCATCCTAAAGACAAAATTAATAAGAAAGCCAGCCGCTAAATAGAAACAAAGCCAAGTTCAAATAGAACTATTAATACAGAATTGTTGTCCGATCACTCAACAAATCTACCAAGGTGATTCCATGGAAGAATCCATGTGTTGAACAACAAAGAGAGGCTCAAATAACAATCCTGTCCCAAAGCATGAATAATGAAAGAGAACTTCCTTTAAAAATCCAAGTATTCCTTTCTAGCCAAATGCAATTGGGATGCTTAAATAGTGCATGAATCTGATCTCAATTTTTATTGCTCTGACTTGTGTTTGAGTGGGGTTTGATGCTTTAATTTTTTTTATGATAATTCATTAGATTACTCATGCTAAACCTTTACTTTTAAAGGGCTACTAATTTGCATAGAGTTTAGTTAATGTCAACTGCGAGTATGTTCAAGTAATTTGAATTATTTTAAAATTTCAAGAAGTTGAGGGAGGAGGCGGTGTTGTTAAATTTTCATTTAACTTAGTCCTAACTTGTATATTTTTTTATGGGGTTTGCTTTGACCTGTACATGCAAGATAAATGAATGAATGGCCAATGTCTAGATAGATAAAAGAACTACAAATAGGAGCCCCTGAGATAGGCATTCAATTCATTTGTGCTTTGTACCTTGATGTATGATTGACAAATATCATATTATACAGTTATTGTTCTTTTTCTCAATTTGTTGGGGGAGTGTGGAAGCGTCCATTCATTGATTTAGGAGTTCTAATAGCCATGATCTTAGATTGGCGCATTGCCATATTTGGGACTGTCAATGCAATAAGTATATAACGATAAGCTTCCTGTGATTTGAAACCTTGGCATTTAATTTTGTTTTGACTATTTCTTTAGTGACTATCTTAAAGAAAATATGTCATTTATTCCGTCATAAATTCAACATATTAGACACATGTGTAGGCAACAAACTAATTTGATTAATTGGAGCATAACTTAGTAAATAGTTGTAAATTGGCATAAAGGAAATTAGCATCATAGTTCACATAGTTGGTAAAAGGAGGTAGCTTGTGTTGCTTTCATAAATCAACCATTATGGCTTTCTGATCTTGTAATTGAAAACACTTGAAAATGAAAAGAAGTGCAAATGAAAACAAATGCTTCCATTTTAATGGTCAGTGGGTTAAATATGATCTAGATAGTTGCTTTATATAGTATTCTGCATGTCTTTTGGTTTCATCATGATAGATATGCTCCTAATACTAAAGTCTATGTAAGGATAAATGAAAGGAAAGGCAAAAAGTTAATAACTTATGTGCTGCAAAAGAGGTGAGGTAGAAGGGAACAAGCATTGGGGATATTCTTATAATTACTTAGACACGTGGCAGCAGGGGAGAGAGGATTGTGAGTGGATTCTGTTAGAGGAGAGTGAGATAAATGTGAGAAGGGAGGCTTAGGAGAGATAGGCAGAATTGTGTCGAGACTAGAGAGAGGTATTGGGTGGGGTTGGCCATTTCTAAGGTTGGGCCTCTCTCTTGGAGTCCCTTTATTTTGTACTATTCATTTTTGTTTGTTCTTGTTTCCCAAGAATTCATGGATTCATTTCTGGTGTAAGGAACTAGTCTCCCATTTCTCTATCGGTAAAACTCAGTTCCTATCACATCATCTTGGTTATATGAGTTTTTTGTTTTCTAATTTAGACTTATTAGCAGTTTTTATTTTATTTTTGTGTGTGTGTGTGTGTGTGTATGTGTGGATTTTGGTACCTAAATAACTTTTCCCCTATAGATTGACATTGAATTTACATGACTTGAAGGTTACAATATTGGTCATTTTAGCAATGTTATTACGACGGAAGTCAGATGTTCTAATTACTATTTTACCTGCATTGAGTAAAAATGTGAAGTATCAATGGCATGATAAGCTTCTAATGATTGTATGGATGATTGCTCAAGTGAGGAGTAGATGCCAAAATAATTTAAAGAGCTTATGAGACATCAAAAATAAAAAAAAAATAAAAATTGTAAAGCCTTTTTGAAAGGAGAATTGTTGGGTTTGTTTTTCCTTCATTTTATAATGTTGAATATGGATGCATTTTTGTGTAAGCTTCAGCAGGAGATCTATTAGTAGATTTGTATGCTTGGGCACACAATCTCCTACCCTTGGTTAGTGGTGAAAGTGCTAACCCAGAGTCCATGGATTTGGTTTTGCTGCGAGTGGAAAAGTATGTAAATACAAATTGTTTCTTGTTAACCTTCTCACTGTTGCTATTGTCATCATCGTTAGTTATTCGTAATTTGGTGGCAGAATTTCGCCCGCCACTAAAGCATGACCTTTTTTTGTAATGGTGCTGTAAGAAAGGTGTAACACCCCAAATTTCCTATCTCTTAAACAATAATTTTGACAGTTAATAGAATTTTACTGTTTAGTAATTTCTGGATACTGTAAAATTATTTTGTTTATTCCGTCAACATATTTGATCGTTTTGAGTGATTTACTCCATGTCAGGAAAATAAAAATTTTTGGGCCGGGAAAAACTTTACGTAATTTAATTTTTACCGTTAGGTAATTATTTTACGTAATCTGATTTGATATTTGTGTGTTTTCTAATATTTGTGATTTTGTGGATGATTATGAATTTTTGACTGTATGTGGGCCCAGGTGGTCCTAGGTGGGCCCAGGTGACCTTACGTGGGCCCAGGTGGGTCCCGCAAAGTGAAAATTTTTCTACGCATAGAAAAATTTGTACTGTTTAGACGGAGACAGGGGATCTTAGTAAACCTGAATCCGAAAATAGTTTTAGAAATTTTCTTGTTTTGTGTTTGGCACTGTATTTAATTATTGGGCGATAAAAATACAGTAAATATATTCTTTTGTGGGGTTTTTAGTAGATAAAAATAGAAATTATATTGCTTAAGTTAACATCGGTGGTTTGGATATCCACCATTGATTTAATTAACGGTGGAGACTTGATCTTGATTTAATTAACGGTTAAGAAATAAACTTAATAAAGAAGCATTGGATAATCACCATTGATTTAATCAATGGTGTGAGAATAAACTTAATTAGACAAGCTTCACTATCAACCGTAGATTTAATCAACGGTGTAAAATTAATTATATAAAGTGACCATTTACAACCATTGGATTTAGAGTTGATCAAGGGTGGAGATTTGGTCTTAAAAAGTGACAAAGACCATTTATGACCATTGGATGAAGAATTAATCAAGGGTGGAGATTTGGTCTTAAAAAGTAGCAAAGACTAATTATGACCCTTGGATTAAAAGTAAGAAGAAGTAATCTTGACCCTTTATTTTGGAGACACATCTAATGGCTAGAATTTAAAGGAGAAGGATCCAATGGCTTAGATTAAGTCTTCTAAATTAAAAGTCTACCTAAATCCTAACCATTGAATTAATCAATGGCTCGGAATGCTTCAAATAATTGTATAAAAAAAAAAGATGACAACTTCATGCATTATGGAAGGGGGGACGGTTTTGGAGTGCTTGGACTAGGAGAAGACAATTTTTTTAGTAGCCTTTTTAGGCTAAAGAAAAGATGAAGTCAACAATGATTTGATTAGTAACTAATTAAGCCTAATTTGATTAATCTAATGGCCTAATTAACAAGTTAAGTAAACTAAATTAAATGTTAAATTGTTATAATCTAATTCTTAATTAGATATCCTAATTTTAATTAGAGATTATAATATATGAAATAATATGTTAATTAATTAGTTATATAGTTAGAATGTTAGTTAAGATTGGTTAGGAAATTTAACCTAACTAATTACCTAATTAATTAGCATGCAATTAGGTGAAAATTGAGAACAATTAATTCCCTAAAATACTCAAGGAGCCACACAGTTTTCATGCAACTTGGGGAGACTTTTACATGGTTCTTGAACCACCAATAATAGCCATGCAAACTAAATTAATGATCATTATTGTTTGTCATGGTCAATATGACCATTATTGTTTTGTTTGCTTCCTTTGGATTGCATGATGAAGGGGGGGACGGTTGGAGAAGCAAGAAAGAAGAAGAGACATGTTGAGACATGTTGGAGTAGCATTTTTAGGCCAATGAAAAAGCTTGAAGACATTAATTAGATGTCTTGACCAATTATTGGTCATTTTCATAAAGCAAAATTATTTTCTTCTTTCTCTCCATGCAATGCTACGGCTGCCCACTTCAATTCAGCTATTTGATTTCATTTGTATCACATTTTATAACACTTAACTTATTCTCTCTCTTCTCTATCTTCCAATTTGTCAAGAACACCAAGAACAACACCATTTTCTTTCCTTCCTTGAGCATTCGGTCACCACCCATGGAACCACTTCCAATCTTCCATAATTTTATCTAGCTACATATCTTGAATCCTCTCATCAATTCAAAACACTTTCATGTTGGAGACTTTCTCTAAATCATTCATCTTCATCACTCAACCAAGCCAAGAACACAAAACAAGCATTTTCCTTCATTTTCTCACCAAATGGTTCGGCCATGACCACCAAAAGCACCACCCATCACTTTTAATTTCATTCAACCATAGATCTTAAATCTACATGATATTCTAAGCAACTTTCATGTTGGAGACTTTCTCTAAATCATTCATCTTCATGGACTTTCTTCAAGAACAAAGTTATGGGGTTTTTGAGGTGAAGTATAAGAAGACTTCATTTCTTCTCTTCTTTTTCATGATCTAAACCATGTTTGATCCATGGTTCCTCTTAATCAAGCTTAGTATACTAATTTCTATGTATTTTGTTTTAAATTTGAGAAGCCCTTGGTGTTGAAGGATTTGGAAAGAGAAGCAAAATCAAGAAGCTTTGAGGATCTTCAAGAGGTAAGAGGGAGATCCATCTCACCAACCAATTATGGTGGTGGGAGATGGTCTTATATTTGATGGATTGTGAATTCATGTGAGAATTCCAATCCATGGTCATGTAATAATTAATTGTGTGTTTATGAGCTTTGCTTTATTTTCTTGTGCTTTGATTATTTTGTCTATGCTTAATATGCTTTGCATGATTTTATGGCTTTGATAGTATACTTATAATATGCATGATGAGTATATGGCATGTTTGTGATATTTATGATGAAATATATATATGTATGCCATGATGTGTGGATGGAAAGAAAATTGATCTTGGTTCCAATGGCCAAGGAAGAGCTACGGTTTTGATGCCCTTGATGGGGGTCAATGTTGAAATTTTTCAAGAACAAGAAAATTAAATTTTGATCCCTAGAACAATGAGAATTTCGGCCAAGACACCTCAAAATAGGTGTTTACAAATTAATATGTTTATGGAAGAATAAAATTGGATTGATTTGAGGAGTATGAAAAATGAACTAAAGGTTTGTTTTTTTTAAGAAAACATGAACACAAATTTTAGAATGAAATTTTATTGATTTATTTTGTGTAGAAACAAGAATGGAATTTATTTAAGTTAGAAGAAAAATATTTCATGGTTCCAATGGCCATCTATAAGGTTTTAATAATTTAGAAAAATGTTTTGATGCTATGAAATATAAGAATTTTCAAATAAGGATTTTTGAAAAGGGAATTAAGTGTTATAAATTAAGTGAAGTGGAATTTTCATAAATAAAAGAAAAAGAAGATTAAAAATATTGAACTTCAAATTAATCAATTTTTAGAAGTGATTTAGAAATATAAAAAAAAATGTTTGTAACTTAAAATTTCTAACAGAGAATTTATTTATTGGGTTTTGAAAAACGTTAGGAAATTTAAAGTTAGGAAACAATAATTAAATCAACTCAATATGATTTTGTAGGACTAGATTAATAAAAAGTGATTTTGAGAAAATATATATTAAGGAAAAGATTTTTGACTAAGAATGAAAAAAGATTTGCAAAGAAAGTGAAAATGAATTTGAACAAATGGGTTTGTTTTATGACCAATCGGTACTTTGATTTTGAAAATAAAACTTTAATGGTTTTGTTTGTGTAAAACCATATCAATTTAAAAGGAAAAATGTTTTGATAATTTTTCAAATAGTAATGCCTAGATTTTGATGAAACAAAGTAATTTTCCAAGTGAAAATATAATTGATTTAATACAAGAAATTTAAAAAGGGAATCAGAGTATTTTACTCAATTGAAAAATTAAGTTTTGTAAACGAAAATGTTTTCAAACTTCAATTTATTTTGAAGTAGGTTAATTTGGAAATGATTTAGGGAAAAATGGAGAATATAATGGTATTTTGAGAATTTACTCAAGTATAACTTATTTTCAAGTTTTGAAGTACGTTTGGAAATTTTAAGATTTGAAACATTGATTTATATCAATGGAAAGATAATTTTGTGGATTATATTTGAAATGCTTTGATATGGTCCATACACTTGAAGAATATTAAAAGTTAATGGATGAAATACAAAGTCATAATATTTTGAGAAATGATGAAATGGAATTTTTGAAGGTTAAGAAATATTTTTCGTAATAGAATTGTGGTGAAAAATGATTTATTTATCTTAAAACGATTTAGAATATAGTAAAATATTCCTACGCGATTTAAAATATGTTAAAATATTTCTACGTGATTTGAATTACGTTTAAATATTTTACGTGAGTTTAAATATTTGACGTACTGTTGAAAAATCACTATTTGATTTAAAAGTAATAGAATATTTTTATGGTATTGTGAAAATATAACAGAAATGTTTCAGAATTTTGAAAACGTAACAGAAGTGTTACGATATTTTGAAAACGTAACAGAAACATTTCAGAATTTTGAAAACGTAACAGAAACATTTTGGAATTGTGAAAACATAATGAAAATGTTATGCAATTTTGTGAAAAACAATGAAAGTGTTTTATAACTATGAAAACATGATAACATGATATTGTGTTGAAAATATAGTATAATTATGTTGAACCAAGTGTATGGACACTGTATGAGAAAATGACGTGTTTTGCCTATGACTGGTATTTGGTGCATTTTATATGCATTGGAAAGAGATGCCCGTATTTGGATTTGGTGCATTATACATACATTGAAAAGATTTGGCCCGTTGGGGTTGGACTTGCACTGATATACTCGTGCATTGTACAAATGAAATTGAAAAGATTTGGCCCGTTGGGGTTGGACTTGCACTGATAAATTTGTGCATTGTATAAAAGATAGCTAATAGCTATTATGGCCCTTATGGTTGAAGAGGGAATGAGAATTGATAGTAAGGTCTATGATGGATCTTGGGGGCGTCGAGGTGCGGCGGTCGACCAGTGGACAGCTGGCGAGTACCCTGTGCCACTTGGCGATGCAGTCCGTTGCAACGCATTGACGATACCCGACAAGAACACGATTCTTTTCAACGACTGGGAGATTGTCTTTGGGCTAAGGCTGACAATTAACCAGAGCATTCTTCTCGAAATTGTGAAAACCTCCATGGAGTTGTTTTTGATAAACTGAGTCTTTGTGCATATGCATAAATCTGAGCATTTATATCTGTATGATATATTAATTGAGGAATGTTAACTGTGACAATTGTTTGGAATACTTGGATGATGATGATGATAATGCTAAGGACATTATCATAATTATTGCTTATGATAATTGAATTGATAAATGATTGGATGATGATAGTTGATTAATGTTGATGACATGATCATAATTGTGGTATGATCTATCTGTATGATATTGCTGTTTGTGTTATCTCTGTGCTGCCATGTTGGTATTGGTGTAGGTGATCTCACCTCTTTGTTATGTTGTTTTGTTGTGTCTGTATTGTTAAAATCAAACAATAGAAGGATCGAGTTGTCTTAGACATAATGGGCGATGGATACTCTGAGATTGGTGATAACAATAAGGAGTGGACATTCAGGACTCGAAGGTGTGCAGTGTTGACAAAGGAACAGATGTCTGATGCATCAAGATGGACAGAAAAAGGAATAAGTATGTTAAAGTTTTTCGTTAGTGTTGTACCGTGCTATTAAGTAGGACCCGTTATGGGGTTTGCTACTGTCAAAAAAAAATAAGTCTGTTAATTTTATATTTCTCTTTAAGTTATGATATTAATTGGTGTAAATATTGTATAATGAATAGTTGAAATATGTTTTTTTTATATATTACCTAATATTTTCAGTAAAGTAAAGAAGAAAATTTTGAAACCCATATTTTATAACTCAAACTTTGTGCAAACTTATTTTCAGATTATGAGTCAGAAGTCGGAAATATGATGCCCTAGCTAGGGTGTTACATTAGTTGGTATCAGAGCAAGGGTGTTACAAAAGGGGGAATGATTGATTCCACCTTCTGCATTTGAAATTGTGATTAGAGGTTACTTTCTCACTATCTTCAATTAGAGTGGAGATAGATTTTCATCTGGCTCTAGTATGCTTGAGATAAGCCTGTATTTTATAGCCCTTAAATGGATGAATTGTGATGATTTAATTGTTATTGTTGATGAATTTTAGAAGGATTCTTATCAATTATCTTCGTTTGCTTGGAATAAGAGAGATTTAACATATTTGAAGTGAAAGCAAGTGAAGATATATCATTTTCAGACTAAAAGAGGGCAATTTTGGCTTAGACAGGGCCCTGTGTCAACTCAGAAGCGATTTAGAAGTTAGACACAACTCTGTCTAACTTGAAGAAAGCTTCTGAGTATGGCTGTGTCTCAATGACACACGGTCGTGTCTCACTTAAAATTTTGAAACGCAGATTTCACAAGACACGGTCGTGTCGAAGGGAGACACGGCCGTGTGAGGCTTCTTGACGTGAAACTTAAGTTGTTTTGCTCCCAAATCATTATAAATAGGGCAAATCCTTAAACCTGAAGGGGACTTTTGGCTAGAGACTTGTGTGGCGACAGGTTTTGAGAGGAGAAGCGTAAGGATTCAAAGGCGAATGTTTTGAAGGCAAGAGCAAGACTGTTTGAAGATCAACCATTGAAGTTCTTTTCTCCATCTTCATCTTCTCCATCTTTTCTTTTTTGTTTATCAATCATGGTTGTTTCTTTAACCTTTGTTCTTGTTTGTATTAGATGGCCATTAGCGGCTAAACCCATTTTTTAGGATTAGGATGAAAGTCTCTATTTCCCTGTTATGAATTGTTAATTTGATTTTTTGTTAATGAAATTATTGTTCTTGATTCATTTTTAGTATACTTAGTGTTTGTGATATGTTGCGCACCATATTTACATAATTTTAGGTTTTAGGTGAATGATTGAAAGATGAAATCTAATTGCTTGATAATCCAAAAATTGAACTTAGGAATTGAGACCTAGACATAGGCTTAAATCCTTCGATGGGTAAATGATTGTCATGAATCTTAATGGGTTGGAACTTGGATTAATTGCCATGAAAATGGGGTTAGTGAAGTTTTAGCACGTTTTTAATGTCAAGAAATTGGGCTTTAAATAATTTAGGATAAATCGTCTTAAAAAACGTAATTGAACATTAACAAAGATAGGATTATAATTTATCATATAGGGTAGTGTAGTTAATTCCGAATCCTAGAGCTTTAATCCTTGTTAAATTTCATCTTTGCTAGTTTCAATTGTTTACTTTATTATTTTTCTTTTCGTATTAATTTTAATTGAACATTCTCTATCTATTTTATTCGCTTAAATAATCAAAATTGCTATAATAGTTAATAATCAATTGATCCTCATGGAAATGATCTTTATTCATTACTTGTACGATCCGTGCGATTGTGAAAAATTCATAACAAGTTTTTGGGGTCGTTGCTGGGGATCATGTTGATATTAACATGAGCGGTAGTTTTGTTTATTTTAGAACTTCTTGTTTTATTTTATTTTATTTTCACTTTATTTTTTCTTTGAATTTTCAGGTGTTGATTCTTTCTTATGTGTAGAGCGAGGAGTTAAGAAAATCTTTTTATCCCCATTGATCTTGAGATCGAGAAGAAACTTCGTGACATTGGAAGGGAAAGAAAAACACAAAGATTGGAGGAAGACCACATGACAAACAACATGAATCAAGTCATCAATCAACAAAGAAGGCTAAGGGATTATGGAACTTCCAATGTTAATGCTCGTCAGTCTTCCATCGTACAGCCACGGGTGGAGCCCAACAATTTTAAGATAAAGACATCACTAATCCAGATGCTCCAATAATTGCAATTTAGCGAGTCAGCGTCTGAAGACCCAAATCAACATTTGGATGAGTTCTTGGAGTTATGTGGCACCATAAAGATTAATGGGGTTTCAACTGATGCTATACGAATTAGAATCTTCCCCTTTTCTCTTAGGGGGAAAGCAAAGAAGTGGAGAAACATATAACCCCGAATAGAGAAACATATAACCCCGAATGGAGAAACCACCCTAGTTTTTCATATAGTAACTAACAAAATATATGGATTCCATCCAACAATAGACATCCACCTAGATTCCAATAACCTCAACAATCTTCTCAAGGTATGAAGTCTAATTTAGAAGCCCTCATAGAGAAATTCATAGTTACCCAAAATGAGCAAAATCAAGCCATTCAAGCACAACTTCAATAACATGGGGAGTCCATCAAGCAAATCAATACTCGCCTAGATCAAATGATCACTCATTCCAAGATACTTGAAACTCAAGTAGCCCAACAAGCAAGCTTGTTCAACATGGCTCAAGGGAGAATACCAAGTCAACCAGAAGCTAACCCAAGGGAACGTGTTTTAGCAATCTGAGTGAGAAGTGGTGAGCAACTTGAAGGCTCCACAAGAGAAGAAAAGTTTAATGATAAGGAAACCTATGAAAAGGAGGAGAAATAATAGAGAGTGAAGAAAGATGATCAAGAGAGATAATTCTTCAAGCTTCTCAATGTCTTCAAAGAGCTTCAAATAAACATTCCATTTGCTGAAGCATTGGAGCAAATGCCCTCTTCCGTTAAGTACATGAAGGAATTGCTTTCAAAGAAAAAGGAAGCTAGAGGACGGAGTCACTAGGCATTTATTGAAAAGTGCAATGCTATTTTACGAAAGTAGTTACCATTGAAGCTCAAGGACCCTGGTAATTTCGCCATTCCTTGTGAGTTTGGTTCATAATTTTTAGGAAAAAGCACTTTGTGATTTGGGGTCTAGTGTCAACTTGATGCTATTGTCTATTTATGAAAAATTAGGTTTGGGAGATCCAAAGCTTACCTATCACTATGTTGCAACTTGCTAATAGATCATATTTAATTCCTCGGGGTATGGTCGAAGATGTGCTTGTAAAGGTAGATAAGTTCATTTTTCCCATAGATTTCTTCATTGTGGATATATACGAGGATGCTGACATTCCACTTATATTTGGAAGACCGTTCTTAGCTACTTCAGAAGCACTGATTAATGTACCAAGAAATGAGCTCATTTTGAAGGTGGATAGAGATCAAGTGACGATCAAGGCCTTTGATAAATCTACCCTGACATCATATCTTGATGCCCATGTTACTTATCTTCAAGAAAGATCTTACAGGGATTCAGTTAGTAAAAGCTCTGAATTATCAAGCAATGTTGATCCTCTTACTTCCAAGAAGATTGTTGAATCAGAGAAACGTCCTCCCATTAGTAATGATTTATTACGAACTTGTCTATCATCTTCTGATAAATTGAAACCTGATCCCTCATCTGTTAATAAATTGAAACCACCATGGTCTACTGGAATTTCTCATACCAAGATGAATTGAAAACAACCAAGCTCAAGTCAAGTTCAAAACACCTTTGGGGGTACTTCTAAGGCTATTAATCGAGGATGGAGGAACAATTCTGAAAAAGAAAAGGGGTCATCCTATTTTTGGTGCTTTAAGCCACCTTGATTTTCCTGAACAAAAGGCAACGTCGAGTTAATGATATTAAACAAACGCTCCATAGGAGACAACTTGTGTTTCTATCCCTTCTTAGATATTTATTTTAGGTTTCTTTAGCATTCATAGTAGTTACATTTAAATTTTCCCCTGTTTACTTTGTTTTTCCCTTTCCAGAAGCAATTGAGGAGCTAGACACAACCGTGTCTAACCTCCAAAACGCTTCTGTATAAATTTTGGCAAGTCACATGGCCGTGTCCCCCTAATTTCAAAAAGAAAAAGAAATTTTGTTGTTATGCTGTTATTTCTTATTGACTAACATTTTTTTTAAGGTTATGTTGAGTTGGCTTAAGTGCCTCCCTAAGTTCGGAGCCTTTTTTAATGGAATGTATATAGTTATCGGCCACCAAAAAGATTTTATATTCTTGCATTTTGTTTTTCAGTTTCTACTTTGTTTTTCTTATGCAGTTTTTGGGATTATGAGACTGCTCAGTTTGACCAACTATTTGCTTATGGCTGCACGCCTCCCTCCAGGTCCCCCTCTCCCACCACCTTCGTGATCTTGCGTTTCCATTTTTCAAGGAAGTTTTATTGTCTTTTGTTCTATTATTTTTCTTATTTAAACATTGAGGACAATGTTTATTTTAAGTGTGGGGAGAGTACTCTTAAATTTGGTGAAATTTTTTATGAAATTGATGAACACTTAAGTATTGCATCGAATCAAGTTGGAATTGTGTGTTGATTTCTTGATTATTTCTGAGCTGATAGAAATTTGTTTGAAAGGGAATCCACAGCTAATGAACTGAATGTTTGTGCAAGATAACTTCTTTTTCAATTGAATGTTGAAAAATCTAGCATTTTATTTGAGAAATTAGTCATGTCTGCTTGCAATTTATTCTCTTTATTAACTTAAGCCAGAAAGTGAGTTTTAAGTCAGGTTCATGATTGGATTTTTCATACTTAAAATCCTATTTTTCTTCTGGAGTGGATTTTCTCTTGATTTATATATGCTAGAACTTGATTTGATATCATGTTGATATTTTATTGATTCACATACATACTTGAACATGATTAAGGCACCTAGGTTTAATTCTTTCATGACTTACAGAGTTGTATTGATAAATAATCCATTAATTGCCTTATTTGAGTCTGAAATTAATTTTTTCTTAGATACCTTATTAATTAATCAGGTTGAATTTATTCTAAGCAACTAATGTGGTAATTGAGAAGTCATAAAAAGATTGTTTTTATCCTCAAGGGTTAAAAAAAAAGAAAAGAAGAATGAAATGATGAAAAGAAAAAAATAAAAATAAAAATAAAAAGGTTTATTGGTGAAGAATTGTGAAAATAATTTGGTTGAAAGTGAGAATTACCTTGTGTATTATGCTATATTAATCATCTTTTCAACCTAATTCTGCTTGGTATAGCTTTATCCTTAAATATTCTTTACCTTAATTCATATTCTTCCCATCATTTACTGTACCCTTGGCCTCATTACAACTAATAGAAGTCCTTTTGATTTTTGTTATGTATATAAACTTGAAAGTGGAGATGAGATTGATAGTCAAGCTTATAGTCATGCATTTTGTTAAGGGAAATTTGAGTGATCTCTTTGCCCTTAAATACTTGAGAGATGGAAAAATGAGTGACCTCAATTGTTTGGTAGAGAGAAGAGGTACATGCTAGACTCAAGAGCTTTTAATTGTATTAAGTGCTCGACTTTTTTATTTGATTGGATTTGATTGCTGAGCATTAATTAAATTTTTAAAACTGTGGAATTTTTCTTTGACTCTTGTTTCTTGATGTTCAGTTTAATCTTGATTTTGATTCATATCTTTGCTTGAGGACAAACAATGTTCAAGTGTCGAAGAATTTGATAAGCTTGTATTTTATAGCCCTTAAATGGATGAATTATAATGATTTGATTGTGATTATTGATGAATTTTGGATGGATTCTTATCAATTATTTTCGTTTGTGCAGAATAAGAGAGATTTAACACATTTGAAGTGAAAGCATACAAAGATATCTCATTTTCAGACCAAAAGAGGGCAATTTTAACTTAGATAAGGCCCTTTGTCAACTCAGAAACGATTTAGGAGTTAGACACGACTCTGTCTAACTTGAAGAAAGCTTCTGAGTATGAGACACGGTCATGTCTCAATGCATACGACCGTGTCTCACTTAAAATCTTAAAACACAGATTTCACAAGACACGGCCGTGTCGAAGGGAGACACGGCCGTGTGAGACTTCTTGACATGAAAATTAAGTTGTTTTGCCCCCAAATCATTATAAATAGGGCAAATCCTTAAACCTAAAGAGGACTTTTGGCTAGAGACTTGTGTGACGGTAGGTTTTGAGAGGAGAAACGCAAGGATTCAAAGGCGAAGGCTTTGAAGGCAAGAGCAAGACTCTTTGATCAGCCATTGAAGTTCTTTTCTCCATCTTCATCGTCTCCATTTTTTCTTTTTATTTATCAATCATGATTGTTTCTTTAACTTCTGTTCTTATTTGTGTTACGATGGCCATTAGCGACTAAACCTCTTTTCTAGAATTAAGATGAAATTCTTTATTTTCCTATTATGAATTGTTAATTTGATTTTTTATTAATGAAATTATTGTTCTTGATTCATTCTTAATATGCTTAACGCTTGTGATACGTTGTGCACCATATTTACATGATTTTAGGCTTTAGGTGAAGGATCGAAAGATGAAATCTAATTGCTTGATAATCCAAAAATTGAACTTAGGAGTTGCGACCTAGACATAGGCTTAAATCCTTCAAGAGGTAAACGATTGTCATGAATTTTAATGAGTTGGAACTTGGATTAATTGCCATGAGAATGAGGTTAGTGAAGTTTTAACACGTTTTTAGTACCAAGAAATTGAGCTTTAAATAATTTAGGACAAATTGCCTTCAAGAACATAATTGAACATTAACAAAGATAGGATTACAATTTATCGTAGAAGGTAGTGTAGTGAATTTTGAATCCTAAAGCTTTAAATCATTATTAAATCTCATCTTTTCTAGTTTCAATTGTTTATTTTATTGCTTTGCTTTTCATATTAATTTTAATTGAACCTTCTCTATCGATTTTATTCACTTATACAATCAAAATAGCCGTAAGAGTTAGTAATCAATCGATCATCAAGGAAATGATCTTTATTTGCTACTTATACGATCCGTGCACTTACGAAAAATCCACAACAGCTTGCTATTCAATGTATCATGGCTTAAAACCTTTAAGACTATGTCAATATGTTGCTTCTATATATAGGCTACTGAAAGATATGAGGCCAATGCCATATATTCTACTCTGAAAGATGTGGCTCTTGCTGGCTCCCCTAGAAGTAAATTAATGAAATAAGTTTCACAGCAAATATTCAGTTTTGTTATCAGAGCAGCAAGAGAAAGTATAGAAGCCTGATTTTATGGTTTCATTTATGTTTTATTTTCTTGCTTAGTTGAAACATTTGATAAATATTATATCATTTAAAGAGTATTTTGAAAGATAGATGTATTTTTCAGGTAATCCTACATTTTCAAAGGAAGCTGCTAGTATTTTCATTTGCTGGTTGAGCAAAAACACTGAATGTTACAAGCAATAGGTGAGCTATTCTTTTTGTAATAATAACTTCTTGAGTTCATACAAGGTTTTGCATTTTTTTTGGAGTAATGCTATTTAGTACAAAGCTTTTTTCACGAATTAGGTACAAATCTAGCTAGCTAGCATTAATAAAACAAAAGAAAAATGGAAATGAGGAGTGAGAAAAAGAGTGGAAGAGGAAAAGAGATGGAAGGAAACCAATCCAATCCAAGGTGAACCCTTCTTGCAAAATTCATGAATTGGTTTTCGTGCAAAAGAGCATTACTTTTTTTTTTTTGGGATTGGAAAGAAAATTTTACATGCTTTTTTGGTGGCAATAATCTTATTTCTAATTGAATATAGACAGAAAAAGTTTATCGAGAGAACATAGAAGCAAACTTTTCTATTCTGAAGAAGCTTTCGGATAAATGGAAGGAACAGTCAACAAAATTGTCTCTTCATAAGCCACTGAGGGAGACCCTAAAGAAGTTTAGGCAAAAAGTAGTTCTCATTCATCTCTGTCCATGTGATGTACTTCCATTTAATGCATCTGGGATTGCTTACCATTCACACTGACAGGGACTGATTGAATTATGTTGACTTCTCACATGACTTATTTCTATATTGAAGTAGCTTGATATTTGAACTTTGTATAACATGATTTGACTATATTTTTGGCGACAAAATGAGGAAGCATTGGCTACCGGGACAGATGCTGCTCAACAAGCACCCTTTAAGGATGCATATAAATATTGTAAATGTTTGGGAGAGTTTTGCAAAACCATGGATGCATGTCATGTTTGACCTTTACAGCCATTGCTTTGGCAGTGGGTGCTGTTTACTTGCCCCCAGTATGGAGTCTTAGGATTTGAAGAAGCGTTTTGTAGTTCTCAGCTCTCAACACTCTTTTTGAGAATGTTCTGCAGTACAAACAGTTGTACCATACAACAATTTTCTTCTCTGTCTATCCCATTCACAATGGGTAAAGTAGTATAATTGCCTCCTAATAAAGGGCTTTTTATACTAAACTATTTTTATGGCAACATTATTTATTAAAATATTATTTTTCTAAAATTATTTATCAAATAACACTCTTTTAAAATTATATATCAAACTGTCATCCTTTTTATCAATGTAACATTTTTTATTATTTTATGTTCCACATGAAAAACGCCAAAGAAGCTGGTGCATCCACGTGTTTCCACGTGGATGCGCCACTCTCTTTGGAGCATTCCCCGTGGAAATGCCATCTTACATGGCATTTTTACAAGAAAAGCACCAACGCTTTTGGAGAGGTCTAATATTCAGAAAAAATTCTATTAAAATTTTCATAGAATCTTTATGATTGAACTTTGGTTGAATTATGTCAAATTGGTTTATGAAAATATGAAATTTAAAATGCGCCTTTGCGCTAACCAAAAATATAAAAGAAATACCCATGAGTTCTTAATTGAAAATATTGTTATAAGAAGGATCAAATTAAAAAAAATGGGATCTCAGGTGGAGCAAAATATAAGAGTTTACACATAATTTTATCTTTAAATAATATTAATGAAGGACATGGAGCTACCTCCTATGATCATAGACTAATTTCTAAGGCAACACTAGCAACATGGACCTACCTCCTACGATCATAGGCCAATTTCCTTCCTACGATCACAGGCCAATTTCTAAGGCAAGACTAGTAACATGGACTTACCTCCTGATCATAGGCCAATATCCAAGGCAACACTGGCAACTGCCACTTCTCAGCTCTCCCCTCTATATAATATTGAGTGGGTTTGTGTAGTGGCGAGTCTTTTGGCTAGTGTGCATTTGGTTAGGCAAAGAAAATAGTAAAGAAGGGGCGGAGGCAGATGAGAAGATTCGTGGACTTGTGTTAGCATGTTTAAGTAAAAAACGCCATCTAACATGGCGTATCTACGTGGAAAACGTCATGTAAGATGACGTTTCCACATAGAATAGGCTAAAGAGAATGGCACATAAGCTTGTTGACGTTTTTCACATGAATACGTCACTTTCTTTAACTTTTTTCACATGGAATAAAAAATAATAAAAAATATCACATTAACTAAAAGAGTAACATTTTGCTATATAATTTCAAATGAGTGATATTTTAATAAATAATTTAAAAAATGACATTTTAATAAATAATTTTGTCATAAAAAATAGTTTGGTGAAAAAGTCCCTAATAAAGTGCATAAGTGAACATATTGTATCCTTGATTCAAATCCTGTTTGGATGATAGAGAAAAGTTGAGGTCAACTCTACTTTGAGGTTTATTTTAGTTTGACCATTTAGGATTTATTTGATTTTCTTGTTTATTTTCTTGAGTCTTTAAAATTTAGTTATCTTTTGTCTATAACATAAATAGTGTTGGCAGAATGCCAATGATGTAGCTATATTTAAATTCTGAAGTCATTTTTAGTCTAATAAAAGGAATTTAGTTTAAACGAAATTTTGGTCGTAATAGTTTTGTCTATTTGTGTTTTGGTCCAGTTTAATTTTTTAGTATTAATCTTTATATTTTCATTAATTTGAATTTGATTCTTATCGTTAAGAAATTAATTTTATATTTTTCATTTATTTAGATTTTAATTTCTATAATTTTTATTTATTAATTGACTCTTACTTTTCATGGACATTGGTCTTTAAAGTTTTTATTTATTAAGGAATTAGTGCTTGAGAGATCAAAATTTAAATAAATAAAAATATAGAGACTATTATAAAAAAATTATAAGAACTAACATTCAAATAAGAAAAAGTTGTAAGTATCAAAATCTTATTTAAATCAAAGAGTTTTGATGGCACAATATAATGCTAGTCTTTCTAAAATTGATTCACAATTATATTATTTTATCTTGTAATAAATTTATTTAAAATTCATTTATTTGTCTCAAATTACTTATTTTTTTCAATATTTTACTTAGATAGTATTAACTGTACACTTGTGCTATGTTAGCACGTTCTCTTATTATTTTTATTGATGTTAGTAGTTAGAACGAATTTAATGAATAAAATGATTTGAGATGAAAATTAAAAAAATATGATTTTGAGACGAAAATGAACATAAAGTCAAAATTAAAAGCTAAAAGAATATTTTTATTAAATTTTATTTATATTATTATTTAATGATATGTGAGTGAACATATTATTTAAAGAGTTTAATTTAAAAATAATTATTATCATATAAATTTTTTAATAACATAGAAATATACAGTAAAATGATAATAATAAAATACTAAAAAATTACAAATGAATTTGTGAATAAAGATAGATGAAATGTTTTATGTTTAACTTTTGTGTATATATATATATATATATTTATTTATTTATTATATTTATATTATATGTTAATATAAAAAATATTAAATTATTTTATATGTAATTATAATATTTTTACGAAATACAAAATAAATTTAAGAGTGATTTTTAAAAAATTAAACGTATAAAAATTATAAAAATAACAAGACTGATACGGATAGACGCCATTATCTGTGTAAAAAATAAAATGGAAGAGAAAAAGGATGTCGTTTCTGCGGTCCGCCAATCTAACACGAAGATGAACTGATTATGAATCAAGCGAAGGTGACAAGCTGTGCCTCTTAACAGTTCATTACAGGGTTATTATCGTCTCAATAAAGTCACCACTCATCGACTAGTGTTGAAATTGAAACACAGGACAGGAGGTCGGACTCTGCTTTCAGGACGGAGAGAGACTCCACTGACACAGGCAGCACCATGTCTTCTGTTCTCAAAGATCTCGTTAAATCTTTTACTCGTAGCATCTCTTGTGGTAGAGTCAGAAAAAAGAAAAAAAAATGAAACCTATTTCTTGATTTTATATAATTTATTTTCTGGTGTCCCAAATGTCCAGACAGTAATTGATTTATTTTCTCTGACCAGGGGAACACGATGATGAAGAATTATTGAGAATAGCTGCCGAGGAGTGTAGGATCTTCCGCTATAAAACCATAATTGCAGCTACAAAACATTTTAATCCTTCTCGTAAGCTGGGTGAGGGTGGCTTCGGACCTGTCTACAAGGTATAAGATGCTATATCTTTTCGGGATTTGCTGCTGTAAGCTCGAGCTCACAAGCGCTCTAGTATTTGCAGCTTTGATAATTTTTTTTTTTAATTAACTCACTTATCTCCGTGTCAATTTTTTTAATCTGATGGCTAGAAACCTCTGGAGCATTTGCTAGCAACACCCTATTTTTTCCGTTCATTTTAGGGAAAGGTGCATAGATGCGCACTCTAAATATGCCAAACCTCTATAACACGCGTGGTTAACGCGGTCCTTTTAAAAAAAAGGGACACTTTCCACGCTTTCGGTAGACTAGTAAGCTTTTAAGTGAGGGGTAACTCTATCAAGGGCTCAAGGCTTTAACACTGTCAAATAAGGCTTCATATCAGCTTAAAAGGTTTTTTTTTTTTTCTTGAATTTCTTGATCATAGTGAATATATTCTAGCTTTAGCCTCGTTTTTTCTTGATGAAGTCCTGAAATTTAGAGTCTGAATTAGGTTTTGTTACTATCAGTCTAGCGTCACAGGTTGATGCAGTTGACTAGTTTGCAACTTCAGTCAGTTTGAAGTGTATCCAGTTGGCTCGTTCACTGAATGAGTTGACTTAGAAAATGGTTTATGTACAGTCTGAAATTCTCTTCCAGAATTTGACTATAGTACCTGAAAAGGGCTTGTTAGTTATAGCATACTTTTCAAAACATATCTCTGTAAAATAACATAAGGGCTTATTTGGATACAATTCTATAAAAAGCACTTTTTTTATACCTCTTATCTTAGTAGTGCTTTTTTTTTTTTTTTAAATAAGTTGTTTTGCATTTGGATGTAATATTTAAGAAATGCTTATTTTAGTTGTGTTTTCATAAAATTATATTTAAAAATAACTTCTCCTTTCACTTTTTTTAGAAGCAAGGAATTGTTAGTTTTAGAATTAAGTGGTTTTAGTTTTTTTTTTTTTTTACTTCTTTTTTTTAAGTGACATCCAAACACACTTAAAAACATATTAAAGTACTTTTTTTAAAAAATAAGTGTTTTTTTTAATATGTAAAAAAAGGTTATCCAAACAAGCTCTAAGTGTGCTTTGCGAGATTTTTGATTTGATTGGCTCCCTTTCAAAATACAATCACATAATAATTGTTATATCCAACATTAGTAACTTTTTAAGTTCATGAAACCTTGGGACTAATAGCCTCCTCACTTTTTATGATGATGATCCTTAAGGATAGGTTAACAATCAAAAGAGGGAGCATAAATAGCAGAGCAATTAGATATGTGTATCATGGCAACATATCGGATTTAAAATTGTTAGTAAATAGGAAAATTTGCAGAGCACTTCCAAAGATGTGCTCCCCCTGAGTCATAGTTGCGCCAACCCCCCCCCCCTCAGTTATGTATTGGTTGCTTCCTCTTATGCACTTGAACTTTATTCCTGCAAACATATTAAACTTTTCCATATCTTTCATCTTGTCAACAAGCAAAATCAGTAAGGGATAAGAGTAGTAAAGTAGTATATGGAATAGAAATGTCAAATTATAGTATGTAGCATCAGAGCGAAGACAACAAAGATCAAAGAATACAATTATAACATTTGTAAAAGAGCAAATATGTATGAATGTGCCACGCATAATTAAGATGCAGGCCAGTAAAAGACTGTGTTAAGCACAGCGCAGCAATGGTAACACATCACTGAAAAAACATGGTAACTGTTGATATTCCTTGATTTATTCCTGATATACATTGATTTATTTGATATTTGTTGATTCCTAATGTTATTTTAAATAGGAAACTTGCTGTAAATATCTTGATCAATCCCTACAATTAAGGGATTTGATTGCTATGTTTTGTCAATATAAATTAGAGGGGTAAGAGGATTACTCTCAAGCAATTTCAAATTATCAACTGTCTTAAGTTGGTATCTAGGGCCCTAGTCTCTTTGGTCAAGAACTGCTCAGTCCAGCTGTGAAGTCACTCACTCCGGCAACTGTCTCCGATCATCCGAATCCAGTGATTGGACACCTCAGAAAGGGCCGACCGTTTGTCTGCCAGTGGCCATGGAGACATTGTCTTAAAGTAGCATGAACTTAATCATGTTTTTGTGAGGAAAACACCGAGAGGATGAAATCTCCTGTCCAGTTTGCTCAACAATCTACTTTACGCTCTTCAAGTTCATAAGCACTTAGTTTAAATCCATTATCCTTTTTCCTTGACTTAAATCTCAAGAGTATTTTGGAATTGGTTGATAGAGATCCTCTCAGCCACCTTTCATTTATACTAGAAGGTGATACTGCTGGAAATATTGGTGTGGGCACTAGTATTTGAGCTACTGACCAAACCGAAAATACAAGAACGAAGAACAAATCATAAAGGAATTAACAAGAACAAGGAAGGATTGGAACAAGATTACCACGAATCGTCCTAAGCATTGTCCTTAAGGGTGTGTCTCCGCCCTACTTGGAGCAATACTCGGTGGAATGGCCTCGACAGGCAACCCTCCAGGATTAGACGTGGATCTTCTTAGGAACTCTGATAAGTTCTTTTCCTATCAGTAAACAGAAAACAGAAATATAAGAGCAGAAGGTGACGAGGATGATGTGATTCCTTGTGTTATTGAATGATAAAAGGAAGGAAGTTACAAGAAAGAAAAGAGCTATAGCTCCCCCAAGTCTGAATATCTATTCCAGACCCCAATTCACAATGTAAAACTTTTCCATACCTCCCTAATTCCCTATTCCCTCTATATATCAGGATCTGCATAATAACAGATTTCCCCTTTCTATAACTACTTCCTTATTCTACGGGATTGCAATGCTGAATCATCCTTCTAGAACAAAGAATAAACCCCTCAAGGTTTATCTGGAGTAACATGGGTCTTGGGCTGCGGGTGTAGAATAGAAGGGGCTTAGGATTGGGCTGGACCTGGTTCCTAACAATACCGCCCTCTCGTAAAACATGTCTTGTCCTCAAGACAGAAAGAAGGAAACCTAGGCTCGAATGGATTCCGCTTCTTCCCGAGTAGCTTCATCCACGGGTAGTGTGCTCCAAAGGATGAGCCATTCCATGACAAAGCGACCATTTCGCTTCCCTCTCTAGTGGCCGAACCGCGCCGGGGATAGGAGTTTTCGAGGCATCAATTGCCATATCGGGTGGTAGAGAGCCGCATCCGAGGTACTTGGAATTGAATGCTTGAGCTGGGAAACGTGAAATACCGGGTGAATGCGGGAAGTAGATGGTAGGATAAGTTTGTAAGCCACTTCACCCACGCGAGACTCAACTGGAAAGGCCCGAAGTACCGAGGGGACAATTTAGGATTGATCCTTCTAGCCAAGGATTGCTGTTTATGTGGGCGTAGCCTAACATATACCCAATCTCTAGGAGAGAAGACAATGTTTTGGCGGTGGGCATGCGATATTTCTTCATACGCTCCGAGCACGATGAAGATGATATTTCACCGGTGACGCAAGTGCCTCATCACGATCGAAAGTATTGCAAAGAACAGATTCCACTAGTCTCGCCCCTCAAATAGCGAATAACGGAAGGGGGGGCCTCCCATAAACTATTTCGAAGGGAGACTTCCCTGTGGCCGAATGGAAAGAAGTGTTGTACCAAAATTCCGCCCATGACAGCCATGAGAACCACTGACGGGGCTGCTCCGAGGCGAAACAGCGGAGAAAGGTTTCCAGGCAACGATTCACTACCTCAGTTTGACCATCGGTTTGGGGATGGTAAGAGGTACTCATCCGTAATGAAGTCCCTTGGAGACGAAACATCTCTTTCCAAAACTTGCTAAGAAAGAGTGGGTCACGATCACTGATTATGGATTTGGGAAAACCATGCAACTTGACCACCTCCTTCACAAAAACTTCGGCCACTGATTTAGAAGTAAATGGGTGACGCAGAGGCAGAAAGTGAGCATACTTGGAAAGTCGATCCACAATTACCATGAAGACTTCGAACCCGTGGGACTTAGGCAATCCCGAGATGAAGTCCATAGAAATATCCTCCCAAACCAAGTCCGGAATAGGGATAGGTTGTAACAGATCAGCGGGAGACATGGCCTGATATTTGTTCTTCTGGCAAATATCACAGCGACGGACATATTCCATGATATGTTGCTTCATACCCCTCCAAAAGAAACTCCCAGCCATCCTCTTGTAGGTTTTGGTGAACCCGGAATGGCCTCCCAGTGGAGTATCATGAAACTCGGCCAAGAGTGTAGGAATCAGACTAGAATTCCTGGACAACATCAATCTGTCCTTGAAGAAAATGAGGCCATCTCGAAGAGAGTAGTGAGGCATAGAGCTAGGATCAGATTGCAAGGATTGCCGCAAGGACTCCAACTCGGCATCTGTGCTAATTTCAACTCTGATTTTTGGGAAATCCACCCAGTAGGGGCTGATGGAGATGGTGGAAAGCTCTGCCGAAGGGAGGAATTTCCTAGAGAGTGCATCTGCAACCTTGTTTTTGGGCCCTGGTTTATAAATTACCTCAAACTGAAACCCCATCAATTTTGACAGCCAGCTCTGCTGGTCCGTGGTGGTAATACGCTGCTGTAGCAGATGCTTAAGGCTACGGTGATCCGTGTAGACCTTGAAGCTTCTACCCAAGAGATAATGTCGCCAATGCAATGAGAAAGAGCCAAAGCCATAATTTCTTTTCATAAACTGATTTAGACAAGGCGGCAGCTGCTAGAGCTTTGCTGAAGTAAGCAATGGGTCGGCGTTCTTGCATCAAAACCGCCCCTAATTCCTCTACCCGAAGCATCACACTCGATGATGAATTCCTTGGAAAAATCTCGGAAGTGCAGAACTGGGGAAGAAGCTAGACATTGCTTGAGGTGCTCGAAGGCGTGGGCTTGCTCTAGACCCCAACTGAACCCGTCCTTCTTGGTAAGTGCAGTAAGCGGCTGGGCAATTTTACCATAATCTCGAATGAACCTGCGGTAATAACCCGTGAGTCCTAGAAACCCACGAACTCCCTTCACATTAGTAGGCACTGGCCACCCCAAAACAGCTTGGACCTTGGAGGGATCCATTGCTACTCCTTGAGCAGAGATCACGTGGCCGAGGTAATCAATGGAGGACAACCCAAACACACATTTCTTCTTGTTAGCCACAAACTTGTGTTGAGTGAGGAGGCTTAGAACAAGTACTCAGATGGGCTAGGTGAGTCTGCCAAGTGGGGTGTATACAAGTATATCGTCGAAGAAAACCAGAACACATTTTCTTAGTAAAGGCCGAAACACGGAATTCATCGTCGACTGGAAGGTTGAAGGAGCATTCACAAGTCCAAATGGCATGACAAGATATTCGTAATGGCCCTCGTGGGTTCTGAAGGCAGTCTTGTGGATGTCTGCATCCTTAACCCGAATTTGGTGGAAACCGGACTTGAGGTCTATTTTGGAGAAAAAGGAGGAGCCGTGCAACTCATCTAACAACTCGTTAATTGTCGGGATTGGATACTTATCTGGTACTGTCGCCTTGTTCAAGGCTCTAAAATCCACACACATCCGCCAAGTACTGTCCTTCTTCTTAACTAGGATGACTGGGCTAGAAAAAGGACTAGTCTTTGTGTCTGATCAGCCCCTCACCAAGCATCTCTTCCACCTGTTTTTCTATCTCATCTTTGTGATGATAAGCATATCGGTAAGGACGAACACTCACGGGTTTGGACCCTGCAATCAGTGTAATGGCATGATCGTGGGCTCTATGAGGGGGCAGCCCCTTCATCTCGCTGAACACCTCAGTGAATTGGTTCAGCACCCCGCCTAGCTCGTGACCCCTGGGTGAATCACTCGAAATCCCTGGACCCTCGATGTTGCGAGACTCGAAACCCTCAGTCGCTGCCTCTTGTAAAACTCCCTGTAGGGGTGAGGTTTGGACGTTATCTTGGATGTGGTAGCCCCTGAGAGTGATCACGCGACCCTGCTCCTCAAAGCTAACGGTCTTCTTTTTCCAATCCATGGTGGTTGTTCCACACAATTCCAACCACGCCACTCCCAAGATGATATCAACCCCACCAAGATCCAACACATAAGCATCGACTGTCATTGTGTACCTCCCGATCCTGATCTCGAGTGCTCTGCAAATTCCCTGAGATGAACATTTGTTGCCGTTTCCTAAACCCACGCAGAACTCCTCCGTATTGGAGACGGCGAGACCCAAGGATGCCACTAGCTCTTTGGCCACGAAATTGTGGCTGGCGCCACTATCAACCAAGAGAATGATTGGGTATCCCACCAAGGTTCCTTCCAACTTGATAGTCTTAGAGCCGGCTAACTCCTTGGAATCGAGTGCTCTGTAATCAAGAACTTGACAGACCTTTTCCCCGTTTCCTTCTTCCGTGTCCTCCTCCTCGGCTAAGATATTTGTGTCGGTGGGTTCGTCTCCATCGAAAATGAGGAGCCGAAGGTGTTTGTCGAGCGAGATATGGCTAGCGCTCCAATGCTGGCCACACTTGAAACACAGAGCCCAATCTCCTCCTATCCATAAGCTCATGATAGGATAAGTTCCTAGCACCCCCACGAGATTGGGTCGTTGTTGGCTGGGCAGATTTGGGCCCTCTATCGTTGGGCCCATTTACACTTCCTGTTGAGGATTGGGCCGAATTGGTGTAGTTCCCTCCCATACCCCTATTTCCACTCTGAGGTGATTGTGTTGACGATGGGGGCCTACGATTCTGGAAGGTGTTGCGCCACCCACCAGAATGAGCTACCTTGTTCAACTTTCTCTCTATTGAACGAGCCACCGAAATCATTCTATGGCGGTTCGGCGGATCGAAAGCCAGGACTTCCATCCGAATCTCCTCCTTCATTCCCCCTAACAGAAATCCCATGTATTGATCTTCGGGTAGGGGTGGGATTTGTGCCATGAGGATTTCAAATTCCTCAACATACTCATCCAAAGAACCAGTCTGTTGCAACAACTTGAGTTGAGAGAAAGGGTTACCTGATTGGTGATCGCCGTAGCGATCCATTAATGATCTCTTGAACTTCTCCCAAGTCATCTCAGGCTCGGCATCTCGGAGGACCTTGAACCAGTGCCATGTCATTCCTTCCATGCAGATCTGCGCTAGTTGCACCCTCGTCCCTGGTGGCGTTCCCTGGACTGCAAAATACGCCTCCGCCTTCGCAACCCAACCTACAGGATCGTCGCCCTGGAAAGAAGGCATCTCTACATGTTTGGCAGACAAACGGGACGTTTCAGTTTCCGGTGATGATTCAGAGTTCAGAGATTGTTGTCGTTGCCGCTGGAACCCATCTCGCACCTCGAGGATTAAAGCTTGAAGGGAGCTGGTGAGCTCGTCGACACTAGTCCTCAAGGAGCTCAGCTGAGCTGTATGCTCCTTCAGTGTCGACCCATGTGACCTCACCATTTGATCCTGCCCCCTAAGCAACCCCTCTTGGTTTGTGAGACTCGATTCGACAGCGGCAACCCGCATTTCAATGGCATCCAAGCGTTGCGTTGTTGTCGTCATTCATGTTAGCATACACTCTCAAATCTCTCAATGAAAGCACCAATTGATAAGTTCTTTTCCTATCAGTAAACAGAAAACAGAAATATAAGAGCAGAACGTGACGAGGATGATGTGATTCCTTGTGTTATTGAATGATAAAAGGAAGGAAGTTACAAGAAAGAAAAGAGCTATAGCTCCCCCAAGTCTGAATATCTATTCCAGACCCCAATTCACAATGTAAAACTTTTCCATACCTCCCTAATTCCCTATTCCCTCTATATATCAGGATCTGCATAATAACAGATTTCCCCTTTCTATAACTACTTCCTTATTCTACGGGATTGCAATGCTGAATCATCCTTCTAGAACAAAGAATAAACCCCTCAAGGTTTATCTGGAGTAACATGGGTCTTGGGCCTGCGGGTGTAGAATAGAAGGGGCTTAGGATTGGGCTGGACCTGGTTCCTAACAAACTCATTCACACGATGATCCTGGTACATTAAGCAGCAGAACTCTCGTTCCTGGCCAGAATATGCAATAGAGATTGTATGGTAGCTCTCTGGTCCGTGCAAGGTAGCAAATGAGTATGATGAAGAAGAATAGTAGAAGATAGGGAGCAAAGGGCATAGGAAATAAGCAAGCAATTATTTGATATTGGGTTTTGCTGGTGGAACCAATAAATAGATTAAGGTAGCTTACTAAGTAAGCACCTCATCAAATAAGTCTCCAGCACTCCAAATAGATATTTTGGTCTCTGAATGGGCTGAGAAAAGGATAGGCCCAAGATAAAATCAGGTAGAACCCATACACACGCCGGCAAGATGAGACGAGGTGGGGTGGGCGCGCGCGTGTGTATATTAAGCTAAGCCCAAGTCTACAATCCTAGCTCAATACCATAAGGTATCTACCCCTAGAACACATTCATATATAAACACTCCTCAAGAGTCTAGTTTAGGCAATGTGGGACTTAAGCCTTAGACAAAACACACACATGGACACTCTAAGTTTGAAACATTCTCTAGACCCACAAGTCTAACAATCCCCCTCATGTTTCAAACTTAGAAGAGTAAAATGAGAATGTCATGCATTAGTTAAGTATCCAAAAGGATTTGAAATTCACCTTAGGCATAGGTGGGTGACAACCCTATAAAAGTTTGGTATAGATACCTATTTGAACCCAACTTTTGAGATAATGGTTGGAGCACGTCTAGCAACTGCATAACATTCCTAAGAGATATATTGCTCTTAGCCTTTTTGCGCTTTAATGGCGTTGCTCTATCTTGGAATCATGCCCAAAACTCATAGGAGACGACCCATCTCCATTCTCACTTAGGTGGCATCCATTAGGAGTATGCTGCAGTAGAGACCTCATCCCCACATTGAGGGCTATGAACCCATTAAGAGCAAAACTAAACCAATTACACCAACTGTAGCGGTAATAGGGAGGAACTCATCACCAATCATTTCATATGAATGATGGAAAACATACAAAGGCGAAAGTACCCTTTCTACTGAGACTCATATGACTTTGTTTAACACATTGAACCACCTTCATGGGACCTCCAATCATAGTGGTTGAGTGTCCATCATACCGCCTTACCTATGGACATCAGTCTTCTCAGAGATCGAAGTGTATGGAATATTATTCATAATTTTGATGATACACAAATGGGTTAGATATATACACCTACGACCTTAATAGAAAAGGAAAGAAACTAGAGTCAAATCCCATTATTTTGTGGGATTTCCTATCAGAATAGAAAATACAGTTAAATGAGCTTAATTCTAGGTATACACTCTGTTACAAAATATTTCCTAAAATAACTAACTGAACACGGTTTTCCATACTGCCCCTCAAGCTGGTGAATAGACATTCTCCATTCCCAGCTTGGATACAATATTCTGAAATGCTAGACTACTCAACCCTTTGGTAAGTACATAAGCAAGCTGACCTTGTGTAGACACATAGGGTGTACAAATTAATCCACTCTTCAATTTTTCTTTGATAAAGTGTCTGTTAACCTCGATGTGCTTTGTTCGATCATGTTGTACTGGATTGTGGGGTATGCTGATTGCAGATTTGTTGTCGTAGTAGAGTCTCATTGGTCCATCCCACTTGATCTTCAAATCTTCGAGGATGATCTTTAACCATAGTAGTTCACACACACTTTGAGCCATAGCTCTGAATTCTGCATCTGCATTAGATCGTGCTGCCACATTCTGATTTTTACTCCTCCAAGTCACAATATCAATTGGTGATCCAACATAATCAACATCGGTGTATGCCTCAAGTACGACACCTCCATTTCTCTGAAATAAAATGCCTTTTCCTAGTGTTCCTTTGAGGTACTATAATACTCGATGTGTTGCTTGCAAATGAACTTCCCTCGGGCTATGCATGAATTGGCTAATTACGCTTACTGCATATGCTATGTCCGGTCCTGTATAAATAAAATATTATATTCATGATAAAATATTATATATTAGTATAGATAAAATATTATATTCATGATATATATTTTCTACCCCCATAGAAATACTGTATGGATAAATTAATTTCGGATTATTTGAGCCTAATTGTTTTCGTGTGTGATTTAGTTCTTTCCTATCTTTTAATACTTGATATTAATCTTGTAATGGAATAATTTGAAATAATATTTTGAGTAAACTAAAAAACAAAACTTATTGACAGGTATCATTTTGAGGACCGTATTCTAGTTTGGTACTAATTTTTTACCTCAAATAATAATTTTGAAAACATAATAATCATAACATAAATATGATTACTTTGTTGTAAAATGTGGTGACCTTGATTATTTTGTTAAAAAATTTGTATAACATACATATTAATAAAATAATTATTAATCATGTTAGAGTTGTCACATTTTTTTGTTATCATTTTATTATAAAATAGTGATTCAAATAGTAAATTTTTAAATGAAAATGATGGTATGTCAAATCAAGCATTAAAATAAAATAAGGTGTGATAGTTAGCACCAAAGCTAGTATTTGTAATTGCAAACTCTTTGGGAATAAATGGTGAGACATAAATTTTAAGAATAAATTGATATTTTTTGAAATTTCTTAACTTGTGGATTTTTTTCAATGTGCTTTTTTGACCTCTCTTACTATACTTTCCTGGAAACCTAACCTGAGGCATATTGTGACTCATGAGATCTTTCTGTTTCTGTTTGCTTTTTTTTTTTTTAATCTTTTTCATTTACAGGGCATGTTACGTGATGGAAGTGAGATAGCAGTGAAGAGATTATCACCATGCTCAAACCAAGGGAGGAAAGAGTTTATGAATGAGGCCAAGTTATTGGCACGCTTGCAGCACCGCAATGTGGTACAGTTATTGGGGTATTGTGCTCATGGCACGGAGAGGCTACTTGTTTATAAATATGCTTCCAACGGGAGTCTTGACAAGGTTCTATTCAGTAAGTGCTTCTATGCCTTGCCTTCAATGAATAACATATAGCCTCTAAATATGATATTTAATTGTTCTTCTCCTAATCATTAATTTATTTTCACTAATATGATTTGGGAGGCACAAGGGAGTTAACGATATGTGGGAACGAGATGGTTAAAGGGATTAGGAAGGTAATAAAAAAGACACTCGGTGAATTAAGAGGTTTCAAACTTAAGGATAAAAAATCTTTGTAGTGGGAAGCAAGCGGTCAAGAGAAGGTTAGAGTTAAAAGGGAGTGTTATAAAGCTTGACACTTGTGTAAAAATGATAAGAATTGGGAAAAACATAAGGCAGCTAAGATAGATAGTAAGAAGGTGGTGAGGGAGGCGCAAGCTAAAGCGTTCGACGGGCTACACCAATCTTTAGACACCAAAGATGGGAAAAGGTACATTTATAGGCTTGCTAAAGGTAGAGAAAGGAAGACAAGAGACTTAGATAAAGTAAAATGCATTAAGGACGAAGAGAGTAAAGTCTTGGTTAAGGAACAACATAAGGAGTTGGAAATATTATTTTTCACAAGTTATTTAATGAGGGACATGCAACTTTGTTGGACTTGGATATTCTAAATAATAGAGAGGATGACCAAAATTAAACTTTTTATTGTAGAATTCGAGAATTTGAGGTAAAAGAAATATTAAAGAGGGTGAAAAATGGAAAAGCGATTGAATCAGATAATACCTATTGAGGTATGGAAGTGCCTAAGAGGGAAATGTATAAGCTGACTCACAAAGTTGTTTAATGAGATAATGAGATCTAGGAAAATTCCATATGAATGGAGGAGAAATACTTTGATCTCTATTTATAAGAATAAGGGAGATATACAGAACTGTGCTAATGGTAGAGGAATTAAACTCTTGAGTCATACTATGAAGCTATGAGAAAGAGTAATTAAACAAAGATTAAGACAAGAGACTCACATTTCAGAGAACCAATTTGGCTTTATACTTAGGAGGTCAACTATGGAAGCAATATACCTTCTATGAAGATTGATGGAGAGGTATTGAAGGAAGCAATAAGATCTACACATGGTTTTTATTGATTTGGAAAAGGCCTACAATAGGGTGCCAAGAGAGGTCTTGTAAAAGGCTCTGGAAAAGAAAGGAGTTCGTTTCACCTATATTCGAGCAATCAAAGATATATATGATGGGGTTAAAACTAGTGTGCGAACACATGATGTGGTCATAGAAGATCTTTCTATAACTATAGGATTATACTAAGGGTCAACATTGAGTCCTTATCTTTTTACTTTGGCATTGGATGTACTTACTGAGCATATCCAAGAGCCGGTACCCAAATACATGCTTTTTACAAATGATATAGTTTTAATGGGAAAGTCGAGAGAGGGAATAAATGTGAAGTTAGAGTTGTGGAGACAAGCTTTGGAAGCACTTGGCTTCTGTTTAAATAGAAGTAAAATGGAGTGTATAGAATGTAAATTTAACAAAAAGTGCGCTAACACTATCTTAGAGGTGAAAATTGGAGTTTATATCATATCACAAGTCACATGGTTTAACTATTTGGATCTATCATACAAAATGACAGAAAAATAAAGGGAGGTGTAAATCATAGGATTCAAGCTGGGTGCATGAAATGGAGAAGTGCTTCGGGTGTTATTTGTAATAAAAAAGGGTGCTTCTCAAACCGCACAACTATAAGAGCCGCGATGCTTTATGGTATAGAATGTTGTGCGGTAAAAAGTCGACAAGAGAATAAGCCTAGTGTTGTAGAGATAAGGATGTTGTGTTGAATAAGTGGACATACAAGGCATGATAAGACTAAGCATGAATGCATTAGATTAAAAGTAAGAATAGCACCTATTGTGGAAAAGATGGTAGAATTTCACCTTACGTGGTTTGGTCATGTGAGGAGAAGATCATTAAAAGTTATAGTAAGAAGAGTAGATTAGATAGAGAATAGCCCGTAGAGGTAAAGAGAGACCAAGAAAAATTATAGGTGAAATAATTAAAAAAGGAATTAGATTTAAATGGTCTTTCTGAAGACATGATTTATGATAGAACACAGTGACATCATTTGATCCATATAGTCGACTCCACCTAATGGAAAAAGGTTTTGTTGTTGTTGTTCTCTCAATTATTAATTTTTATAAAATGACTACTATTACCCTGAGCATTTTGCTACTTCTTCAGTTCTTCCTAACCTTTTCTTGCATCTCTAACATGAAATGTTCTGCAATTTTTTTTCCTCAAACAAAACAATATTTTCTTTGATTTTTGGAAATAACATTTCTTGTTATCAAGTTGTAAAATATTAAAACTTGAATATTGCTCTCAAGCTTGTGTGTTAATGGAAAATACTATTTCCCACGAATTGAATTCGTGGAAACGGCACACGAATGATTCATGAGATGCCAATTGAATACCGTTTTGGCTATCTGCTTTTCTATTTTAAATTTTTTCTTTAAAAAAAAGGAGTAAAACAGGATTGTACTGTACCATGTCTTTCGTAAAACGGTTCGTGGTTTCCATTCGTAGTGTATAGCAGCGTTCTTTGTTCATATTACATGTATAAGATATAGATGAGAAAAATTGAAACTTCTTAATTTTTCTTACGAGAGAGATTTGTGTCATTTAAATTGATTTTGACTAAACAATGAGATAACTTAACTATAGTTACCAAAATTTTGAGTGGGAATGGTTATTCGATTTCCATTTTATTGAATCAATTTTGCATACCAAAGGTACCATAAAATCTGACTGCAGAACACTTATGAACATGGCTCATAAGACCTCATACTAAAATTAAGTCTAGATTTGTTGTATGTAGATTCTAATTTGTTTGTATACGACTTTTTTAAACTTGAGAAAGAAAAGTTTAAGTGAGGTTAGTTAGAAGCACTAGGAATAGAGAAATTATATTTAAGTGAGCGTATCATTTCTCATATAGTCTAGGCAGCATACTTTTATTTCTCTAAATGAGAAGAAATTCTTTGACGACCCTAATTCTTACGGATAGAATTTCCCTAATACCTTTTATTTATTTATTTGTTTCATTTATTGTTTGCCATGGAATATGTTAAATAGAAATACTATTTGTTCAGCCTTAACTTTACTCTGTTTCAAACACTCACTTTTGTTTGCTTGTAATTTCATTGTCGCTTAAAATATAGTTGTAACTTAAATTCCAGATTATAATAAAAGAATTAATATAAACCAATAAGTAGTTAACACTCACTTTTTTTTTAATCTGAAATACACAAGGTAAGTTAAATACTTGAAATATGTCAAGAGTAGTAGGAGGCTGCAGATTTGGCGTATCTTTCTCGTCCCTTCACCAAATCTTATACTTCCTTCGTAACTAGAAATAAACTTTAAATATATAAATCTCATAATAATAACTTTAAATAATAACACGTGCCTGTCGATCCGCATTTTTTATTTAATTCATTTGGTAATATATATTGCATTCCTTTTCATCTGCTATAGTTCCTTTTGCTGTTACATGTTTTCCTAAACTGCTCTTCAGTTGCAGTTGCCTAGAGGCTAGAGGCAGAGGGAGTGCATTAAGCAGTTATAACTGCTAGTGAGTGAATTAGTGGAATGTGGTAAAATGGCAATTAGCAATAAATTATTGTTGTACCCCTTCTCTTTCTATGTTTTACCTCTTCTCTTCATTATTGGTGTTTAATGAGTAAAGATGGTATTTTAGGGATATAAAAAATTGGACACCAAGTCTCGGAATCGCCATTATAATATGTAATAGAGGATGATGGTTAAGTAATTGGGTGCCAGTGTCATTTTTTTTTATAAAGGGTGAAGTGAGACTGACTTGGCTATCATAGATCCAGAATCCCATATGAGAAGGCAACTTCACTGGAGTCAACGGTTTAGCATAATCAAAGGCATAGCAAGCGGTTTGCGTTATCTTCACAGGGAGTTCCACAGCTGCATCATCCACCGTGACATCAAGGCCAGTAATGTACTGCTTGATGACAGATGGGTGCCTAAGATTGCAGACTTTGGAGTGGCTCGTCTCTGCCCAGAAGATCAAACCCATCTTGATACACGTGTGATTGGAACCAGGTATTTTTTTAAATTCACATTTGAACACAATTATTTATCTATATATTGCTCATAGTCTTTTTTGGTTATAGCGCATGGACGACTTAAAATAAAATAAAAAAAGTTATACATAATAACACATTATAGATCTGTTGGAAGTCTTCCAAAAAATTTCATAAATACTCATCACTTATACTGTATTTTCTAAAGCGCAGTCTTTGTTTTAGAAAATAGAAATCTAAGTACTCGCAATAATATAATAAATTAATAATTAATAATCATACTACAAATATGATTATTGTGCTATGAAGAATAGTTAATCTGCCATGTTTTTTTGTTGTTCCGGGTTTTCTAATAAAATAATGGTTAAATTAATCTTTAACTCTTTCATACTTTTTGGAAACTTTCAAATAGGTTTATAAAGTTTCAAATTTGTAATTAAGTTTCTATGATATAAAAATCATTAATGAGCTTTTATCTAACAACAACTTAAGCTTTTAAGAGAGTTGGTTCATGACATTGTATCAAAGATTTTATGATTAAGTGGTCAAGAATTCAGTCATTGTCACTTCTATTCTTCTAATAATGTTGAATTTCTACACAAGTTACAGTAGGCCTAGATATTGTTCACGCATTATGTCCAAAAGACTCTTTTGTATGAGGGAGCGTGTTAGATATAAAAATCATTAATGAGTCTTCACCTACCAACTTAAACTTTGAGAAGAGTTGGTTCATAGTAATCCTTAGTTTTAAAAAAATAAAATTAGTGGGGTCTCTAAATCCAACCTATCATGATAGAACCCAGAAACTCAGAACTGAAGAAAAGATGAATATACTGAATAATGAGCAGATATCAGTGTGATATCTCTCTGGTTTGTATTCTTGGAATACAGAAAAACAGATTACAAGAAGAAAGAAAAGCTCTAGATGGGTAAAGGGTGTCTAGGCCCTCCCAAGTCCCATGCCAAATCTTGCCTACCTTCGTCTCCTCCCCACCCACAAGATATACCCCTTTTTTCACTCAACAGAATCCTTATTCCACTACTCCCAGCCGGCTCAGCAGTTTAGTTACACTTAAGGCCCTATTTGTCTTTTCTCATTTTCTAGGCCCAAAAGTTTCCTCCTAGAATATACCTTAGTAGCTGCCCATTTTTCCTTTGGATTCTATCAACACTTCCCCCCAAAAAACTCACCTTGTCCTCAAGGTGAAACTCAGGAAAATTTTCCTGGACTGACTTCATGGTCTCCCAAGAACTTTCAAATTTGGGCAAGTCTTGTCATTTAATCAACACCTCTCCTATCCCCTTAGCATTTTCTCTGTATTCCAGCACATCAGCTAGATGCACCTTTAATTCCTAATCCTCAGCTAGAAAAGAAGGCAAAGGTTGAATTGTAACCATAGGTGAAATAGCTTTTTTGAGCAATGAGACATGAAATACCGGGTGTACCATACTGCCTTCCTGTAATTTAAGCTTGTATGCTACTGGACTTACCTTCTCCAAGTTCTCATAAGGTCCATAAAACTGGGGGCTCAGTTTCTAACTTGCCCCCTTGGCCAAATTCTTGAGTTTGTAAGGTTGGATCTTCAAGTAAACCACATCCCCAAGTTGGTATTCCACTTCCCTTCTATGTTTGTCAGCTTGAGTCTTTATTCTGTTTTGAACCTGCACCAATTGCTCCTTCAACTCATCTAGCATTTGATTTCTTTTTGTTAAGAGTCCCACATCGCGTGCCTCAATATTTTAGGTGCGGTTTATATATCTATTAGGCCACTCCACTCAATGCCAATTGATTTTAGGTTGAAATCTCACATGGTATCACAACCTTCTCTCTTACCTTAGGCTGTCACGTTTTTTTCTCTACCCAAGGGGCTTTCGAATCTCTAGTATTTTCTGGTTTCAGAATTTTGTTTGTTGTGTTTGGCATCTGGTTCTGGAAATTTTTTTCCAAATCACATTCTGGTTTCAACTCAGAGTTACGAATTTTTTTGCATTCTTTCGGTTTTCTGAATCACTATGGCAACAGAAAACTTTTGTGTTCGCTTTAGTGGGAAGAACTATTCAGCCTGGGAGTTTTAGTTCAGGATGTTCGTCAAATGCAAAGGGCTGTGGGGTCATATCGATGGCTCTTTCCCTGCACCAAATGACCCAACCGAGCTTGCTACATGGGAGACGAAGGACGCTCAGATTATTTCCTGGATTTTAGGGTCCATTGAGCCACACATGGTCAACAATTTGCGCTCCTTTACGACAGCTAAGGAGATGTGGGACTACTTGAAACGTATCTACAGCCAAGATAACAATGCAAAGCACTTTCAGTTGGAGCTGGACATTGCCAACCTATGAAGCACCGGTACGGCTCTCAGGCCGCCGTACTGGTGTCCGGTGCGTACCGGGAACGGAGACGCGTACGGTATGCCGGAAAACGTCTCTCCTTGCTCAAAGCTCTTCTCTCCCTGTCGAAGCTCGTTCGCCTTCCCTCCTCCATCTTTGTGTGACTCTCTGTTTTGAGGCAAAACAGAGACTCCTCGTCGTCGATCTGCCACACCAAACCACCACGCCACCACATCCAGATCTACGGCAACCCCGCGTGCTCCATCACCGGCCACCCATCAACCAAACACAGCAAATCCGTTTGGTCGCCATCCTAGCCAATGCCGCCACCTGCGCTGGCTCTCCACTATTGAACCTTGCATTCTTCGCCCATCTCTGTGTGCATTTCCCTTATGCAAGCTTCCATTTTCATTCCTTTTGTTTTATTCTTTGTTTGGTCTGTTTCTTTTCTTTTATTAAGTTTTTTTTATTTTTTAAATATTTATCAATAGAAATGGGTAGTTTCTAGTCATTCGTGAGTGGCTGTGTAAATAAGCTTTTTAAACATATTTATTTTGTTTATAACATATTTGTGACTTTGTAAATTTTTTAATTATTTATATTGTAATTTGAATATGATTTATTTGTTGATATTTAATACTTTGAATTATTTAAAATGATATATTTTGTGATTTTTTATATATATGTTAAGCCGTATCCTATCGTACCCGTATCTTAATTTTTAAAAAATTACCGTATTCTTGTACCATACTCGTATCGTACCGGATACTCGTACTCGTATCCGTGCATCATAGTTGCCAACTATAGCTAGGGTAATCTCTCGATTCAAGAATATTATTCTGGTTTCCTCAACTTGTGGACCGAGCATTCGGCTATTATACATGCTAAAGTTCCAAAAGAAACGTTGTCTGCCTTTCAAGAAGTTCATAATGCCAGTCGACGGGCTCAATTTCTCATGAAACTCAGACCAGAATTCGAGGTTACGAGGGCTGCTCTGTTAAATAGTGACCCGGTTCCCTCTTTGGATGTGTGTAATGGAGAGTTACTTCGGGAGGAGCAGCGGTTATTCACTCATGGAGCTATGGCACAACAAAAATTTCCTTTGGAGGTTGTCACCGTTGCTTACGTTGCTCAAGGGAAGGGAAAAAACAGATATATGAAGCAGGTTCAGTGCTATTCTTGCAAGGAATTTGGGCATATTGCTCGAAACTGCGAAAATTTTGCACCTATTGTAAACAACGTGGTCATATTATTAAGGAATGTCCTACGCGACCAGAGAACCGTTCAGCCAATGCCTTCCACGCAGTAGTTCATCCCTCTTCTTCTACAGAACTAGCAGATCAGCCTTCCATAACAACAGTTCCGGCAGTCTCTAATCCAGCTGTCCTAACTCCATAGATGGTGCAATAGATGATAATTTTAGCATTCTCTGCCTTGGGCATTCAAGGTAAGCCCAAGCACCCTCTTCAATCTTGGTTTGTTGACTCTGGGGCTTCGAATCATATGTCTGGTACTGCTGACTCTTTGCACAATGTTCGGCCCTATTATGGTACACAACATATTTAAATTGCGAATGGTAATACTCTTCCTATTGCTGCTATTGGGGATATTGATTCATCCTTTCGTAATGTGTTTGTGTCCCCTAGACTTTCTTCTCGTTTACTTTCAGTTGGTCAGTTAGTAGATAACAATTGTGACTTGCATTTCTCTCGTGGTGGTTGTCTTGTGCAGGATCAAGCGTCGGGGGAAGTGATCGCGAAGGGACTCAAGTGGGTAGATTGTTTCCTATACACTTTACTATTCCTCGTCTTTTCTCTTTAGCTTGTACTGCTGTAACAAATCAAAGTGAGGTCTGACATAAACGTTTGGGCCATCCTAACTCACTTGTTTTGTCTCATTTATTGAAACATGGCTTCTTGGGTAATAAAAATCAGTCTTCTTCTTTATCTTTTGATTGTTCTGTGTGTAAGCTTGCTAAAAGTAAGACTCTACCATTCTCTTCTACTGGTCATCGTGCAGAAAAATGTTTTGATCTTATTCATAGTGATGTTTGGGGAGTTTCTCCTGTCATATCTTATGCAAACTATAAATATTTCGTGACATTTATTGATGACTACAGTCGATTTACTTGGATTTATTTTCTTCGCTGCAAAGCCGAGGTCTTTTCGATGTTTCAGACCTTTTTAGCCTATGTTGAAAATCAATTTTCTACTGGTATTAAGATTTTACGTTCTGACTCTGGCGGAGAATATATGTCTAACAAATTTCAGGCATTCTTACAGCATAAAGGTATTATTTCGCAGCGTTCTTGTTCATATACACCTCATCAGAATGGTGTTGCTGAGCGTAAAAATCGTCACTTGTTGGATGTCACTTCTACCTTACTGCTTGAATCCTCTGTTCCCCCCGTTTTTAGGTTGAGGCTTTGTCCACTGCTGTCTATCTGATTAATCGTTTTCCTTCTCAGGTTTTAGACTTTAATTCACCTTTCTCTCATCTCTATAACATGCCTCCTAGTTATCATAATCTTCATAATTTTGGTTGTGTTTGTTTTGTTCACTTACTGCCTATTGAGCGTCACAAACTTGGTGCTCAAGCAGTTCAGTGTGCGTTTATGGGTTACAATACCACTCAAAAAGGCTTCGTGTGTTATGATGCTACTGCTAATCGTCTTTGTATCTCTCGAAATGTGACTTTCTTTGAGAATCACTACTTCTTTCCATCTAATGTGGTATCTTCTGTTACTCTTGCTATGCTTCCTAACTTTGGTGATGTCCCTCGTTCTATTGAGCATTTCAAACCAAGTGTTGTGTATACGAGACGTAACTCCTCCCGATGTTGACCCGCCACCTGAACCTGTACCTCTGGCACCTCAAAGATCTGCTCGCGTCTCTCATCCACCAGATAGGTATGGGTTTCCACACACTTCTCTTAATGTGACCTTATCTGGCATTTCTGTTCCTACTTGTTATTCTCAAGTAGTAAAGGATGCATGTTGGGAACAAGCCATGCAAGTTGAGCTACAGGCTCTTTAGGAGAATCATACTTGGGATATTGTTCCATGCCCTCCTGGTATTAAACCCATTGGCTGTAAGTGGGTGCATTCTGTGAAGCTTAATTCTGATGGTTCTCTCGATCGCTATAAGGCTCGGTTGGTTGCTCTTGGCAACAGGCAGGAATATGGGGTGGATTATGATGAGGCATTTGCTCCACTGGCTAAGATGGCTACTGTGGACCATTCTTGCTATTGTTGCATCCAAGGGATGGTCCCTCCACCAAATGGACGTTAAGAATGCGTTTTTGCACGGCGATCTTAAGGAAGAAATTTTTATGACTCCTCCTCCAAGCTTATTTTCTTCCTCCTCTGGTGTGTCCAAGCTGAAACGTTCTCTTTACAGCTTGAAACAAGCTCCTCGGGCATGATTTGAAAAATTTCGTTCTACTTTGCTTGGTTTTTCTTTCACCCAGAGCCAGTATGATTCTTCTTTGTTCCTTCACAAAACAACATATGGTATTGTTCTTCTTCTTGTTTATGTTGATGATATTGTCATCACTAGCACCGATATTGTCTTAATACAGCAGCTTAAACAGCAGCTTCAGGCTTCGTTTCATATGAAGGATATTGGTTACCTCCACTATTTTTTGGGTCTTGAGGTGCATTCGGACCTGAAGGGTATTTTCTTACATCAGCTCAAATATACATAGGACTTGATCTCTTTAGTTGGCCTTCAATCTACTTCTCTTGTTGACACCCCTCTAGAGGTCAATGTGAAATATCGTCGTGAGGAGGGAGAGCCTCTTTCCAATCCTTTGATGTATCGTCAGTTGGTTGGGAGCCTTAATTATTTGACTATTACACGTCCTGACATTTCTTTTGCTGTCCAGCAAGTCGGTCAGTTTATACACACCTCTCGCCATCTCCATTTGGCTACTGTTCGTCATATCATTCGCTATTTGAAGGGTACTTCTAGCCGTGGTTTATTTTTTCTTATCGGATCGTCCCTTCAATTGATTGGTTATAGTGATGTAGATTAGGTTGGCTGCCCAAACACTCGGCGCTCTGTTACAGGTTGGTGTATGTTTCTTGGCCCTGCACTCATTTCTTGGAAAAGTAAGAAACAAGCTCGGGTATCCAAGTCTTCCACCGAGTCTGAATATCGTGCTATGTCTACTACTTGTTCTGAGATTATTTGGCTTTGCGGTTTATTGGTTGAGCTTGGATTTCCTTAATCCAATCCCACGCCTCTCTATGCTGATCATACTAGTGCTATTCAGATTGCTTGTAATTTGATTTTTCATGAGTGCACCAAGCATATTGAGGTGGATTGTTATTCTATTCGTGAAGCTTTTGACAATCGTGTTATCTCGCTTCCGCACATCACCTCAGATCTTCAACTTGTTGATGTTTTACCAAGGCAATACCTCGGGCTCGTCATCAGTTTCTCATTGAAAAATTGATGCTTCTTGATCAACCTCATCAATTTGAGGGGGGATGTCAGTAGGACATGCGGCAACCCTAATTAGGGTTACTGCAACCCTAATTAGGGTTACTGCAACTTCAGGCCAGGCCCATTAAGCCTTGCGGCAGTTCTCTTTTAGGTTTTGTGTGCTGTACGACAATCAATTGCCATTTATTGTACATAATTACCTTTCCTAAAATTGAGTATACAACTTACGGAATGAGAGCAAATCTCGTTTGTAAATGGGAAAGTTTCCCCTGAATTGTTTCTATACAATTTCTATATATATGAAATAATAGAAGACATGAAGACTAGTTTTTCAGACAAATTGACATGGTATCAGAGTTAAGATCCCATCTTTGTTTCCGCCTACTTCGTTAGACTTGTTTCTGCCTACTTCGCTAGGCTTGTTTCCGCCTGTTCTGTCCAGGCATCTATGGAAAGGGGGTGTTAAGAGTCCCACATCGCTTGCCTCAATATTTCGGGTGTGGTTTATATATTTGTTAGGTCACTCCACTTAATGTCAATTAGTTTTAGGTTGGAATCTCACAATCTTTGTTTCCGCCTACTTCGTTAGGCTTGTTTCCGCCTACTTTGCTAGGCTTGTTTCCGCCTGTTCCGTCTAGGCATCTGTGGAAGGGGGGTGTTAAAAGTCCCACATCGCTTGCCTCAATATTTCGAGTGTGGTTTATATATTTGTTGGGCCACTCCACTTAATGCCAATTAGTTTTAGGTTGGAATCTCATAATCTTTGTTTCTGCCTACTTCGTTAGATTTGTTTCCACCTACTTTGCTAGGTTTGTTTCTGCCTGTTCCGTCCAGGCATCTGTGGAGAGGGGTGTTAAGAGTCCCACATTGCTTGCCTCAATATTTCAAGTGTAGTTTATATATTTGTTGGGCCACTCCACTTAATGCCAATTGGTTTTAGGTTGGAATTTCACACTTTCAGCCACTAGTCTATTCACTTCCTCCACCAAAGATGGTGCCCCGTCCCCTCTAACCAGTATAGGAGGGTCCTTGCCATATAATGCCTTGAATGGGGTCATTTTAGTAGTTGAATGGTAATTGGTATTATACCAAAATTCTGCCCAAGCTAATCATTTTGGCCACTGTTTGGGTTTAGTACCAGTGAGACACCTTAAGTAAGTCTCCACACATCTATTCACCACCTCGGTCTGGCCATCTGATTGAGGATGGTAGGCTAAACTATACCTCCGTTTTGTCTCTGCAAGTTTGAACATTTCAGCCCAGAAGGTGCTAAGGAAGACTCGGTCTCTATCTGAAACAATAGAGGAAGGAAAACCATGTAATTTCACTATAGGGGTGTGCAAGAGCTATAAAATGTTCATACGTGGTGAGCCTATCCACTATTACCATCATCGTGTCAACCCCATAAGCCTTAGAAAGTCCTTGTGGTTCTTGAAACACTTCTGCATACTCCTGTAAGACTTCTTGTATATCCTCGCTCAACTCCCCCATTGGCTGTTCCTCTGGTTGCCACTCTTGGTACTCTATATAGTAACCCTCCCCTTCATCCTTTAGGGCCTTGAGCATGGTTTTATAAGAGGTTTGAGCCTTGCAAAGGGATGTTTCCCCTTTTAATGTCACCCTAACCCCATTCTTCTCCCATTTCAAAGTAAGTTCTCTGAAATTAGCTTGTATATCTCCTAAACTTTTCAACCAGTCTGCTTGCAACACCACTTTAGCTCCCCCCAAATCAAAGAGAAAGAAGTTTTGCTGGATTTCCACTCCTTGAATCCCCACCTTCACATCTCTGCATACTCCTCTACTTCTAATATTGCAGCCATTCCCCATTTCCACTGTATATGCCATTGTGTCTTGGACTGGTAAGTTTAACTTCTGTACTAACTCTCTTGAAATAAAGTTACTAGAGGCCCCGCAGTCAATGAGCACCATGACCTGCTGCTACCCAATACTACCCCACAGTTTCAGGGATTTGTTGGAGGTCATCCCCATAATGCTTGTCATTGAGAGTTGTAAAGATTTAGCCTCCAATTCCAAACCAGAATCCACTTCCACATCTATTTCAATTCCCTCCTCTTCCTCACTCTACCAAAATGAGCTGGTAATGTTTGAACTTGCAAGTGTGTTCACACCCCCATTTAAAACACAGCCCCTTCCTACTTCTCTCTTGTAGTTCTGTTTGGGATAATCTCCTGGGTCTCATTTCTTTCTTTTCCTCTCCCACTCCCTCAGGAGGTTTTGGCTCCACTGAATTCCTAAGGAAGCCTTGAGTTCTTTGAGTCAATAGTGAATTTCTCCCCCCTTCTTTTCCTACGTTGGACTTGGTCCCTCCCTCCCCTGTCCCAGGTTTGGAAATACCAATCCCCTTCATGTAAGTTCCTCCTTTCTCTCCAAGCCCTCCTCTACTTAATGCCCAATCTTTTTCCTCAAGCAACTGGGCCTTGTCCATGAGATCTGACAAGGAATGTAGCTCCTGTAACTTCAATTCAGCCTTCAATTCTTTACACAATCCGTTTAAGAAAATTCCCTTCAGCACTGTTTTATTAGTGTGCTTCACGGGTCCAGATACCAACCCAAATTGTTCCCGGTAATAAGTGACAGTCCCATTCTGTTCGATGCTCAATAATGGTTCAAGGGGATTTTGGATGATCCTTGGTTGGAACCTTCTGATCACAGCTTCCCTGAACTGTTTCTAACTTGGTGAAGGAGTCTATTCCTTCCACCGTTGATACCAATTCAGAGCCTTCCCCTCCATAGCGACCATCACAGCATCCATCATCTCCCACTCCTCCATCTCATTTACCTTAGTAACATTCTACCTTGTTCACCCACCCATAAGCGTCCCCTTCGTTTCACCTTGGAGGTCGACTGTCCCTGGAGGATCCCTTCTCTGAATCACGAGACCACTCACGATCCTTGTGAAGTGAGTCACGCGTTTTCGTTGATCCTGCTCTGCTTCCTTTCTCTACCTTGCTCCCACTGTCGTCTTCTCGTGGCTTAGCACGATGCCGGCATCGCGATTGTCCTCTCGAGCTCCCCTTGTGTTGCGATTTCAGCAGTTGAGTTCTTCCATTTGTTCCTGCTTTGAGAGACTCTCCGCTCTCCACTCCAGTAGACTCTTTTCCACCATATCCAAACGAGACTCCATGATTGATCGCGTATGAACCATTCAGCTGTGCTCCAAGATCGTGGAGCTTTGGTACCAAAATGATAGAACCCAGAAACTCAGAATTGAAGAAAAGATGAATATACTGAATAATGAGCAGATATTAGTGTCATATCTCTCTGGTTTGTATTCTTGGAATGCAGAAAAACAGATTACAAGAAGAAAGAAAAGTTCTAGATGGGTAAAGGGTGTCTATACCCTCCCAGTCCCATGCCAAATCTTGCCTACCTTCGTCTCCTCCCCACCCACAAGATATACCCCTTTTTTCACTCAACAGAATCCTTATTCCACTACTCCCTGCTAGCTCAGTTAGTTACACTTAAGGCCCTATTTGTCTTAAATTTGTCTTTTCTCATTTTTAAGGCCCAAACGTTTCCTCCTAGAATATACCTTAGTAGCTTGCCATTTTTCCTTTGGATTCTTATAAGCAAGATGCTGTAGGGACCTAAATAATTTCTTTAAAAAAAAAATAAGAACCTATTTACAAATTTTAAATTATAATTCCCTATTTAAAATTTTTCAAAAAGTATAGGAATCTACAAAATAATTTATCCTAAAATAATCAATCTTCATGATAATATACTTGATTCTTTGTTGTAATGATTTTATTCAAAATTGAATTATTCAATGAATAATTAAAAAAATATATATATCCACCTTGTTAGATGCCTTCCCATTACTAGGGTGTATGTTAGGAGGAATGGGAAGGGTAGAAAGAGATTTGAAGCTTATATAAAGCAATGAGGGATAATCATCATTTGCATCTGCAATGTAAAAACCACACATGGCAAGAAGGTAGGGAGGTAGGGATGGAATTGGTTAGGATGAGTGTAACACCCTAATACGATTGCTGTAAAATAAATGGAATATTTCAAGATAAATTGCATTAAGCATATCACTTCTAAAAATGTATAAAATAACTCATAAAAACTTATATAGTCATCATAGAGAGCCATAGATGATAAAAATATCATATATACATACATCACTGGCTAACAAGCCATACTGTATACATAAGCTTTTACAAACAATTAGAAAAGCACAAATATACAATTTAATTCAAAAAGAAATAAAGCTGCTAAATTAAGCCTTCCGCTTCTTCTTTTTGTTCTCCTTTTCTTTTTTAGGGACTTCATTTGGATTTACATAGAACACATAGGGGTGAGAAATCACAATTTCTCAGTATTCGCATACTAAGACCAGTAGTTAATCATTTACAAAAAAAAAATCAACTGAACACATAAATACACTCTGTAATAAAATATCTGAGAAATCAATAACATCGAAGAATCGTCCATACAATCCTAAGATACCATCGACAAGCAACCAAGCAATTAACCGGTCAAGCAATGACAACTGCTCATACAATTGTCAACCATGCAATGCTTTATGTTATGAAGTATGATTATGCTCAAACAAAGTCCTAATATTATGAATATGCAATGTCAATGCAGGTTTTAAATTTTAAAAACAGGAGCTACTTACTTATTTCCTAGAAACCTTTGTTTCTTGTATATACAGAGCAGGATAAGTCTAAAAGCATAAGCCCACTTGATAATAGGTAAATACTTTCCAATCACAAACTTAAGAGTACTATTGCCACTCCCATACCAGTAACCTTAACCATGCAAGCATAAATGCAAGGAGAATTTAGATCCAACATCTCATTCTCAGGTCATATGGTTGTGCACACCATCTAAGGCCACAATACATAGGAAATTAGTAAATACCAGATTTGAAAATCAAATATCCGAGCCACATAATAAACACTAGAACATAGGAATCCTAGCCTCACTTACTCAACAAAGGTAGCAAGATTCATATCTCTAGCTAAACAGTATCTAGAACATCCACAATTACTCACAAGTGATTTAGAAATCAACCTCGTGTTGACCAAAGTTCTAAACATTAACCTAGGCATTTTGTCACACTTGAATGTCTTAGAATTTCTCAAACTTTTCATATATGCCAGTTGATAATTCTTTTTAAGAAATATCCCCAAAAGTGTCTCTTTACACCTTAAAAGGCTTGCACAAATGATCCCAACAAGTAGGAAATTATTTTAGCAACACAATGCCAAAATCCTGTTTCTACCTTGTCTCAGCGCCTGAGCGCATAAGGACAGTGCGCTTGAGCACGCGAGCACCATAGCGTGCTCTTCTGGGCAACAGGTGCTTGAGCGCCGAGCGCCTGGCAGCAAAATCTGCATAATTTTGCAAGTTGTGTGCACTGTTCCATTGGCACAATTATGAAATTTGATCACTTTAAATTCGTTCCTTGGTGATTTTAAGTCCCAACCAAGTTTACAAACATAAGAAAAACATAAAACACCAATTGATTTCATCAAAAATAGATCATTACATCAAATCATTTATCCAAACTCTTAAAATCAACACATAGTGCATTTTAGGTCCAAATGGAGAATTTTCAGTTTATAATCCAAACTCTTAGCATGAATAAGTCATAAACTACATTTAAAACTTATCCAAACAAGAAAATCACTTAAAACAACATAAGAACTCATTTTGACATATCAAACCTCAAATAACCTTAACATGGGAAATGAGAAAATATGAAGTTTCAAGCTCAAGAACCCTACCTCCATTTGACTTGATACTGCCTTGATGCTTCCTTGATGCTGCAGATTTGAGCCTCAACCTCTAGCCTTGGATTTCGCCGTCTTCTTATGCTTCATTCTCTCCTTTTCACCACTTGAAATTTCCTCCCTTGGTGCTGTTTTTGGTGCAGCCCTGAAGAGAAGAGAGAAAAGTGAGAAAATGAGTAACAAAACAAGCAATAAAAGTCAAGGAAACAGGCTGTAAATCGTGGAGAGTTTTAAGCCTTTAGTTATAATACTGATATTTCCTTATCTGCTAAAAATACTTAACTTTAGCTAAATCAAGTTTTTCAAGTTCCAACAATTTTAAAATAAATACTTAGATTCATTAAAAGTCGTTTCACCAGTATCATAATTTTTCATATCTGTGACTAGTCAATCCGGCATTAAAACACACAATCAGTATGCCTAAAAATAGCAAACGAACTTTGATTATTCTCAAACTTTAACCACATCACATAATACACATTTGTGACTTAGAAATAAATTATCCACATCTATTTCCATTAGCTAAGTCATTTAAACTAATATCTGGGTCATTTTAAGCTATTTTTCACCTTTCAACTTGCAACAAAATGCCTAAACTAACTCAGATTGTCACAAAATTAAACAGACATGTTAAACAAGTATTAAACTACCTCTATAACTATTTACAAGTCTAACTCAGATTGTCACCCACTTTCGTTAGGTTACTCTTTCAGTTGCTAATTCTCTACCTAATTGGTCATGGCAACGTTTGTAATGGACTTTTAACTTATATCTTATATTGTTAAACATTAGCTGTCCACTTTACTTGTTTACCATGGCCCATTCAAGAAATAGCCATATGACTAATTACCAAACAACACCCACATAGCATGTTGCGCCACTTCACATTAATTCGTAATCTTCCTCTATTAATTTGAAGACCTTGATGTTTTTTTTCAAGAATGGAATTTTAGTACATTGTACATCAGTTCTCAAGCTCTGCCTATGCTGAACTTTGTTGCAAATTCTTACATAGCCAGTCCCAAGCTCGGATAAAAGAGGAGGGTTATGTTAGGCAGTCGACAGCCAACGTAAAACTTTGTCGAATCTTTATGACATGGATCAACGAAGTGATTGTGTAAATGCTAGGTCGTTGCCCCTAAGCAACGTGCTGTATGGCTCACGTACAGTGTCAAATGAGCTAGAACCGCTGCATCGCCGCCTGGGTGTAGTGAAAAATAAGCAAAGATTCCCACATTTTCATGAACAGGTGTGGGTAAAGAAGTTAGTTCACAAGAGTAGGATGCGCTTTTGAACTTGGAATATAGGCACACGTACAAGTAAATCAATGGAAATAGTTGACACCATGATTAGGAGGAAGATTAAATTTATGTGCCTACAAGAAACTAAGTGGGTTAGAGAAAAGGCAAAGGAACTCGACACTTTCAGTTTTAAGCTTTGGTACAACGGCAAAGTAAAATCTAGAAATGAGGTAGGCATAATAGTAGATAAGTATTGGAAGAATAATGTTGTGGATGTGAGAAGGCTCGGAGATAGGATCATAGCTTTGAAGTTTGTTGTGGAACAGGAGACTTTTAATGTTATCAGTGTGTATGCATTCCAAGTAGGGTTAGATGAGCACTACAAGATAAAATTTTGGGAGGATTTAGAAGGTTTAGTTCAGGAAATACCATTAGGAGAAAAGATTTTTCTAGGAGGGGACCTAAATGGTCATGTGGAGAGCGAATCTAGGGGGTATGAGAGTTTGCATGGGGGTTATGGTCTAGGAGTAGCTAATGCTGAGGGTAAAGCGATTCTAGATTTTTCGATAGCGTTTGATTTTACAATAGCTAACACTTGTTTTAGGAAGCGGGAAGAGCATCTTATCACATATAGAAGCGGGGGTTCTTGCTCTCAAATTGATTTCTTTCTAATAATAAGGAAATCTGATAGAAAGCTTTGCATGGATTGCAAAGTGATCTCTGGAGAGAGCTTGACTACCCAACACAGGGTTTTGGTTATGGATGTTCGAGTTAAGATGAGAGTAAGGAGAAACTGTCGTGATAGAGAGCCAAGGATCAAATGGCGGCAACTAAAGGGAGGAAAACAAATGCTCTTTCAGAGAAGAATTATGGAGGAAGAGATTTGGGAGATACACGAGAGTGCTAATGATATGTGGGACAATATGGCTAAAGGGATTAAGAAGGTAGCAAAAGAGACACTCAGTGAATCAAGAGGCTTTGGACCCAAGGATAAAGAATCTTGGTGGTGGGACACAAGTGTACAAGATAAGGTTAAGGTTAAAAGGGAATGTTATAAAGCTTGACACGTATGTAAAAATGATAAAAATTGGAAAAAATATAAGGCAGCAAAAAAAGATACAAAGAAGGCGGTGAGCGAGGCGAAAGCTAAATCGTTCAATGGGTTATATCAATCGTTGGGCACCAAAGACGGAGAAAGGAATATCTACTGGCTTGCTAAAAGTAGGGAAAGGAAAACTAGAGACTTGGATCAAGTGAATTGTATTAAGGATGAAGAGAGTAAAGTCTTGGTTACGGAACAAGACATCAAGGATCGATGGAAGGGTTATTTTCACAAATTATTTAATGAGAAACATAGGACATTAGGGGACTCAGACATTCTAAACACTAGAGAGGAGGATCAAAATAAAACCTTTTATTGTAGAATTCGGGAGTTTGAGATAAAAGAAACATTGAAGAGGATGGATAATGGAAAAGCGGTTGGACCAGATAATATACCTATTGAGGTATGGAAGTGCCTAGGAGAGAAAGGTATAAGCTGGCTCACAAAGTTGTTTAGCGAGATAATGAGGTCTAAGAAAATGCCAAATGAATGGAGGATAAGCACTTTAATTCTTATTTATAAGAACAAGGGAAATATACAAAACTGTGCAAATTACAGAGGGATTAAGCTCATGAGTCATACCATGAAGTTATGGGAAAGAGTAATTGAACGGAGATTAAGACAAGAGACTTATATTTCAGAGAATCAATTTGGTTTTATGCCTAGGAGGTCAACCATGGAAGCAATCTATCTTCTACAAAGATTAATGGAGAAGTATCAGAGGAAGCAAAAATACTTGCATATGATTTTCATTGATTTGGAAAAAGCCTACGATAGGGTACCAAGAGAGGTCTTGTGGAAAACTTTGGAGAAAAAAATAGTTCGTATCGCTTATATTCGAGCAATCCAAGATATATATGACGGAGCTAAAACGAGTGTGAGAACACAAGGTGGGGTCACAGAAGATTTTCCTATAACTATAGGACTGCACCAAGGGTCAACTTTGAGTCCATATCTTTTACCTTGGTCTTGGATGTGCTTACTGTGCATGTCCAAGAGCCGGTACCACAATGCATGCTTTTTGCAGATGATATAGTCTTAGTTGGAGAGTCGAGAAAGGAAACAAATGAGAAGCTAGAGCTATGGAAATGAGCTTTGGAAGAACATGACTTTCGTCTAAGTAAAAGTAAAACAGAGTATATGGAATGTAAGTTCAGTAAGAGATGTGTTAATGCTAGTTTAGTAGTGAAAATTGGAGATCATACCATACCACAAGTCACACAGTCTAAGTATCTTGGATTTATCATAGAAAATGATGGAGAGATAGAGGGAGATGTAAACCATAGGATTCAAGCTGGATGGATGAAATGGAGGAGTGCTTCAGGAGTTATTTGTGATAGAAAAGTGCCTCTCAAGCTTAAGGGTAAATTTTACCGCACAGCTATAAGGCCTACAATGTTGTATGACACTGAATGTTGGGCAGTAAAAAGCCAACATGAGCATAAGATTAGTGTTGCGGATATGAGGATGTTGCGCTGGATGTGTGACCATACAAGACAATATAGGATTAGGAATGAATGCATTAGAAAGAAAGTAGGGGTAGCACCCATTGTGGAAAAGATAGGAGAATCTCGCCTTAGGTGGTTTGGACATGTAAGGAGAAGCACCTGTAAGAAGAGTAGATCAGGTGGAGAATAGCCCAATAGTTAAAAATAGAGGAAGACCAAAAAAGACTATAGGTGAAACGATTAAAAAAGATTTAGATTTGAATAACATTCCTGAAGACTTGGTTTATGATAGGACACAATGACGTCGTTTGATCCATGTAGTCGACCCCACTTAGTGGGAAAAGGCTTAATTGTTGTTGTTGTTGTACATCAATTCTCAAGTTCCACATTGCTCAATGTTTTGTCCCTTGAAAATTACTCCCTCATCATTCTTTTTATTCAAATTGATCTACATAATAAAATTATCAAATAATGAGGTTAAATTGTTAAAAATAAGTATGAAATTTGCTTAAGTTTAAAGGTATAAAAATATATATAAATAATAATACGGTTGAGAGGGGTCTTCGCTTAAGCACCTGACTGTATTTCGGGTGATTAGTCTCTCACCTATCGGGTGGGAGGATACTATGGGAACCATATATATATATATATATATATATATATATATATATATATATATATTATAGAAAGAAGGAATGTTGGAATATATAAATATTATTCCTTGAATAATTGTGTACAGAAAAGGTTACAATATATAGGTTAATGCTATTGATTGCTATCCTAAAAATAAGGGAGAAAAATCAGCCTTAATAAAAGCAAAAATAAAATCATATTTGTACATATCTGATATTAATGCTGATATATTACAACACTCCCCCTCAAGCTGGTGAGTGAATATCTATCATTCCCAGCTTGCAAGTAAGACTTTGAAATCGCTCTGTGGGAAGCCCCTTGATGAAAACATCTGCTAATTGGTGTTCTGAAGGGACGTACTCTATAGTTATAAGGCCATCATCTAATTTTTCCTTGATAAAATGGCGATCAATCTCTATATGCTTTGTCCGATCATGATGAACCGGGTTGTGAGCAATGCTAATTGCCGACTTGTTATCACACAGTAACCTCATAGGAGCTTCATACTTTATTCTGAGATCATCGAGTATGATTCTTATCCATAACAGTTCACAAATTCCTTGTGCCATAGCTTGAAATTCAGCCTCTGCACTTGACCTTGCAACCACATTCTGTTTCTTACTTCTCCAAGTCACCAAGTTTCCTCCTAAAAACATGCAGTAACTTGAGGTAGACCGACTGTTGACAACTGATCCGGCATAATTTGCATTTGTATAGGTTTCAATGGTCAATGTTTGTTCTTTCCGAAATAGAAGTCCTCTTCCCGGGCTTGTCTTCAAATACTGGAGAATTCTATTCACAGCTAGCATATGTCTCTCACGAGGATCATGCATGAACTGGCTAACCACACTGACAGCATAGGCTATGTCTGGTCTGGTGTGAGACAAATATATCAGTTTTCCCACAAGTCTCTGATATTGTGCCTTATCTACCCTTGGGCTCTCCTCATTGTTTTCAATCCTGTGATTTTGTTCAATAGGTGCACCTGTAGTTTTGCAACCTAGCTTACCTATTTCCTTAAGAAGATCCAGGACATATTTCCTTTGGGAAATAAAGATGCCTTGTTTGGAATAGGCAACCTCTATCCCAAGGAAGTACTTCAGCTTCCCCAAGTCCTTCATTTCAAACTGTGCAGCTAGTTTTTCTTTTAGGACCTGTTTCTCAACCTCATCATCACCAGCAATAATCATGTCATCAACATAAACCAGAAGAAGTGTAAGCTTGCCTTCTTTGGAATGTTTTATAAAGAGGGTATGATCTCCCTGGCTCTGCCTATAACCTAAGGACACCATAGCACTGGTGAACCTCCCAAACCAAGCACGAGAAGACTGCTTGAGTCCATATAAGGCCTTCCTTAACTTGTACACCATATTCCCTCCACCGGTAGGTCCATATCCTGGTGGGATGTTCACATATACTTCCTCTTCCAAATTCCTATGGAGAAAAGCATTTTTAACATCAAATTGGTGCAAGTCCCATCCAAAGTGTGCTACCAAGGAGAGAATGATCCTGACTGTGTTCATCTTTGCTACTGAGGCAAATGTTTCCTCATAATCAATCCCATATGTCTGAGTGTACCCTTTTGCAACCAGCCTTGCTTTGTACCGGTCTAGAGTACGATCAGATCAATATTTCACTGTGTAAATCCATCTGCACCCAACTATCTTTTTGTCCTTCGGCTTCTCAACAATTTCTCTGGTCTCATTCTTGTTTAAAGCACTCATTTCTTCATGCATGGCTTGAACCCAATTCTTATCCATTATATGCTTCTTGTACTGAAGTGGGGACTCTGGTAGAATCAATTGCTGAAAGAAAACTCCGATGCTGTACTGATAGGTTTTTAGTGGACACAAATTGAGATATAGGGTATTTTGCACAAGTTCTTCTGGCTTTTCTTAAGGCTATTGGCAAGTCATCAGGGTTAGGTTCACAAATATCATGTAAAGAACTATTCAAAGGCTCAGAATCAGGAATGCTTACCTCTGGTTCGGGCGACTGAAGCTGCTGTTGGACCAGGTTGGGTTTTTTCCGATAATACACCTGCTTGTATTGATCTATAGGAACAAATATTGATTCTTTAGGTGTCTCTGAAGTACCAGAAGATGATGCCACATCCTTTATCAGAGGAGGGATAGATGACTCAATAGATTCAACCAGAAGAGGAACAAAAGATGACTCAAGAGACTCAGCTTCTTGACCACTCTCCCCTTGAAGCTGAGGACGAAGGTGAAAAGACTCGGATTCATGAAAAGTGACATCCATGGAGACATTGACACGACGACTTTGAGGATGATAACATTTGTACCTCTTTTTGTCTGGTGCATACCCTATGAAGATACATTTGACAGCCTTAGGATCCAACTTACCACGATATTGACTACGGATATAAACAAAGGCAACACAGCCAAAGACACGACACAGGAGATTCTTCATGGTAGGAACGGAAGGGAAGAAGGAAGTCATGAGTTGCACAGGACTAGGACCATCCAAGACACGGGAGGGCAATCTGTTTATCAAGTATGTGGCAGTTAAGACAGCTTCCCCCCCAATAAGACTTAGGGACAGACATTTGGAATAAAAGAGCTCTTGCAATTTCTAAGAGATGACGGTTCTTCCTTTCTGCAACCCCATTTTGTTGGGAGGTATCAACACAAGTTAACTCATGTAACACACCATGTTCTTTATGGAATTTTGTGAAATGTTGATTCACATATTCCTTACCATTATTAGATCGTAACCGTTTTATAGATTTTCCAAACTGGGTTTGAACCATGCGATAGAAATTCAAGAATATTTGAAACACTTCAAATTTATCCTTCATAAGAAATATCCATGTGATCCTAGTGCAGTCATCAATAAATGAAACAAACGATTTTGTACCAGATATATTAGAATTAGAGGAAGGTCCCTACACATCAGAATGAATAAGATCAAAAGGTTCAATACTTTTATTATTACTTGGAGAAAAAGTGGTGCGATGGTGTTTCGCAAACTGACGAACATCACAAAGAAAAGACTCAACAGACTCATTTTTAAACAATTGCGGAAATAATGACCTAAGAAAACTGAAAGGAGGATGACCAAGGCGTTTGTGGTGAAGCCATATCTGAGATGCAGCGGAATCTGAACTTGTCGCATGATTGGATGTGGACACCGTCTGACTAGTACTACCATGAGTCCGATGTAGAACATATAACCCTTCTTGTTCCTTAGCAACCCCAATCGTACTCCCCGTGGTAAGATCCTGAAACACACAAAGAGAGGGAAAGAAGGTCACTGTATAGTTTAAATCTGTGGTAAGCTTATGAATAGAAATAAGGTTATTTGACAAATGAGGGACATGAAGCACATTATGTAAAGGAAGGGAAAGTTAAAGTGAAATAGTACCACATCCTGAAATAGGGACATGGGATCCACTAGCAATCGTGATGTGATGCTTACCAGATAATTTAGAGTAAGTGGAAAAATATGAGGGATGAGGGGTCATATGATCAATAGCACCAGAGTCAATAATTCAGAGATCCTCAGATACAGTACTAGAAACATTAAAGGAAAAAGAACTTAAATTCTTACCAGTCATGGTTAGAGAACAAGTGCCAGAAGGTTTACTCGTAGAATCCAAGAGAGTGCGCAAATGATGCAACTCGGCTTTACTAAGCGCCGGAATTGCCTCCTCAGATGGTGGTGCAGATACCTCTTCACCCTCAATAACCAAGTCGGACACTGTTTGATTAACTTGCCTTTGTTGACTGCCTTTAAAACCCCCAGAGCGTCCAAGAACCTTGTCTCTGTCGTGGAGTTTAAAACAAGTGTCCTTAGTGTGACCAGACTTCTTGCCAAAAGGACACCAGCGCTCGTCACCTTTGGTGGACGACTTCCAAGAGGATGATCCAGGCCTTTCAGATGATAACCCACCAATAGGACCTTTGCCGGTGGCAAAGCAGAACCATCACTTGAATTACCATTATTCAACATGACCGTCCGACGACTCTCTTCCCCCCTAATTGTGTAGAACACCTTGGAGAGAGAAGGAAGTTTGTCCTTACCTAAAATCTGAATCCGAATAGGATCATACTCAGAATTCAACCCAGAGAGAAACTTAAAGACCCGTCCACGCTCAATAAACTTGGTTAAGGTAGCAGAATCCTCAGTGCATTTCATCTTTAAATCCTGGTTTTGATCCAGCTCAATTCATAAACCATTCAGAGTACCATAATAATCAGTGACAGAAAGAGATCCTTGCTTGGTATTAAAAATTGTGTTTTCTAATTCATAACACGCAACAATATCTTGTTTCATAGAATAGGTTTGACTCAAACTATCCCAAATTTCACGTGCAGAAGTAAAAAACATACAATTCTTACTGATCTCTGATGTCATAGAGTTCCATAGCCAAGTCATAATCAAAGAATCTTCATCATCCCAAATTCTAAATTGTGGGTCATCGGCCTTCGGAGGATCCCCGACAGTGTGCGACAACTTCCGACGACCCTTGAGAGTGGTGCAAATAACCTGGGCCCATTGGAGATAATTCTTACCATTGAGGTGATAAGAAGAGTGTAAAATTGGAAGATCATGAGGATTCAGTGCTGCAACGGCAACCGAAGGCGTTGGAACGACAACCGGAGGCGGCGTAGTGATGATGGAGGACTGGGTGTCTACTGTAGACATTCCGGTTGGACCCGAAAATAGTCAGAAAGGAACGGGGAGAGCCGACGAGCAGAACGGAGGTGGTCGCGCAGTGAACGGCGGTGTGGAGGGCAGCGCGTGGCTCTCACGCGCGTACAGTGCGGCGGCGCGTGGGCTGCGTGTGGCTGGTTGGTTTGGGGTGGGCTTTTCGGAGGTGGTCGGAAAAACGCCGACAAACAGTCCGGCGGGGGCGGTGAGGCAAAAAACGGCGGCGGCAGGTAGCGGGTGGTGGTTTGAAGATTCAGGCAGCAATAAGGCAATAAGGCTACTCAGCGACAGGAAAAACAAAGGCATGCCCAAAGAACGATCTAGGCTGCTGATACCATATAGAAAGAAGAAATGTTGGAATGTATGAATATTATTCCTTGAATAATTGTATACAGAGAAGGTTACAATATATAGGCTAATGCTATTGATTGCTATCCTAAAAATAAGGGAGAAAATCAGCCCTAATAAAAGCAAGAATAAAGTCATATCTTTACATATCTGATATTAATACTGATATATTACAACATATATATATATATATATATATTATGCACATCAGCTTTTATTCAACGCGACATAAAGAGTCCAATACAGCCAAATTACATACAATAGCTGGAGCCTCAACCCAAATGCATTACGTTTGGAGGAAGCCAAAAATGCTTGCATAAAATATGGTTTAGTCATTTTTTTTTATTTGATTTGAACTAGCTAGGCTCTTGTATGCTATTAGCTAAGTGATGTTTTATGCCTTTCAAGTGTATATCTTTTTAATGGACTCTAATTTAGTAAAACATATGAAATGTACAGGGGGTATATGGATCCGCAGTATTTGAACGGCATTCTATCAGAAAAGGCAGACGTATACAGCTTTGGGGTTTTGGTGTTGGAGCTCATCAGCGGCCAGCAAAGCTCAACATTTATCTTAAACATGCATGTCCATCTAGTTGATTGGGTAAGATTATACTGATTTTCAATATTTTGACTTTTGCAGTCTAATCAAATTTTGATAGCATCTTTCATTGCTAATGCCTCTGGGACCAAGGTTCTAATCTGTCCCTTCACTATCGCATTGAATCATATTCCTTTTCCAGTTTGACCTCTCGTGTTTAAAATTCTCTGAAAATTTCATATACAAATTTTTTGATGAACTTTTTTTTTCTTGAATACCTAATACAAACTAGTGGAAAATGTCTTGGATATTTATTCATCTAAGGTAGTTTTAAAAACATTTCCTGATTTGGAGCGTTTTTTGCCAAGTGGACAATTCAATTTACGTTTTTTTGTTATTGCAAATAACACAAACATGGAATTTGAATTGTTAGTTTTAGGGTCAAAAATCAATATTTGGACTTCATGTTTGACAGGTGTCATGATCTGCTGACACTAAATGAAATTGGGACAGGTTTGATAAGTTCATAGAAACTTGTGTTGGCATGAGTCACGCAATTAGCCAGCTATGGAAATCCTAGATTTAGGAATCCCTTCAATCAAGAGTCAAACATGATTATAGCTGTAAATATTGTATAGATTAAATATAGCTTCCTAAAATAGTTTCTTGTATCTCTACATATTGTACTGTTTTATGGAATAAAAACAGAAAATTACTGTTGACATGGTGTCAGAGCATGATCTTGGGTTCCCTGTTTCTTGATCAGGCAGGGGTCCAAATTTTGCTCAGCATCCATGGCTGACTCCACCGAACATCCTTGAAAATCTGACATCGAAAATGAAGGAGGTCTTGACAAAGGTCTAGACCTCTCCCTCACCATCACTGATTTCCCGATGGTTCCAATCAGCATCAAGTTGGATGGTTCCAACTATGGATTATGGTCCCAGATTGTTGATATGTACATCTCCGGAGACAAACTGGGATACATCAATGGAGACTACTCCCAACCACCAGAAACCGACCCATCATTTTGGAAGTGGCGCACGGAGAATGCCATGGTGAAAGGCTGGTTGATCAACTCCATGGACTATTCCTTGGTCGCGAATTTTATTTGCTACCCAATGGCTAAGCAGGTATGGGATTCTGCTGCCACAACATACTTTGATGGAACTGACACCTCATAGGTATATGAACTCAAACATCGTGTCTCTAGAATGAAACAAGCAGGCGGATCAATAGAAAAATACTATAACGATCTACAGGGTTTGTGGCGAGAAATCGATTTTCGTCGTCCGAATCCAATGGAATGTTCAAATGACATAAAACGCTACAACTCCATTCTACAGGAGGAGCGAGTGTACACCTTTCTCGACGGACTAGATGACCGACTGGATCATGTTCGGAGTGATGTTCTACGCCTGAAACCTTTCCCTTCAATTGAGCAGGCATATGCCCACGTTCGAAGGGAAGATCTCCGACAATCTGTCATGGTATCGGGAGCGGAGGCAGCATCTAGTGGTGCTGTTATGGCCATCAAAGGCGTGAAATCTGGTCAGTCACAAACTTTGCTAAAGTCTAGGTCATCCTCACGATCCAAGGGTCATTCTGATGGGAATAAGTGCACTCACTATGGGAGTACAAAACATACCCAGGACACCTGCTTCAAACTACATGGCTACCCTGACTGGTGGCACGAATTACAAGCCCGAAAGAAACGAGATGCTCCCACGACTGAAGACATCCTAGGTCGAGCAACGGTGGCCACTACTGACTCTCAACTATCCCTTATTCCCGTGGCAGAACTTTCCACCTCAATCCCGAATCAAGGTAATTGTGGTCGAGTTTTTTTGTAGCTCTACTACTCGGAATGATGGTGCTTGGATTATCGACTCTGAGGCGATGGACCATATGACATTTGATCCAAATGACTTCTCCAACACAACTAAGCCAAGGAGGACCTACATTGCCAATGCCAATGGGGCAACTTACCCAGTCACATGGGCTGGAACCGTGCCCGTCTCCCTCTCTCTCTTTTGCTCACACTCTTCTTGTTCCATCTTTTTCCCATTAGTTGATGTTTGTGAGTCAAGATATTGAAAAGCTTAATTGTGTTGTATTGATATACTCTACTTTTTGTCTTCTCCAGGATGTTCTCAGAAAGGAGATTATTGGACATGGTACTAAGAGGGGGGGACTGTATTACTTGGATGACTTCAGCTCAGGCAGAGCAAATCACACGCACCATCAAACCAGTAGCCAAGAATGGGAGATTTGGCTTTGGCATAGGCGCTTGGGGCACCCTTCATTTGGCTATCTCCGGCATCTACTCTCGTCCTTATTTTCCCGTTTGCAGAATGTAGACTTTAAATGTGATACATGTATCAAGGCTAAAAGCCAGTGAGTTTCTTATCTAGTTAGCTTGAATAAAACTAATACTCCATTTGCCTTGATACACTCTGATGTGTGGGGACCATCCCCGATAACTACTTCCTCTGGTTACCGTTGGTTTGTAATTTTTGTCGACGATTGTACTCAAATGTCATGGCTCTACTAGTTGAAAACCAAAGACGAAGTTTTCACCGTTTTTCAAGCATTTCATGCCATGATTCACACTCAATTCTCTTCCAAGATAAAAATTCTTCGTTCCGATAATGGTGGCGAATTCATCAACCAAAGATTTCAGGCCTATTTCAAACAACATGGTCTCCTCCATGAGACCTCATGCTCTCAGACACCACAACAAAATGGTGCTGCCGAGAGGAAAAATCGGCATATTCTATAAACATCCCGCACTCTACTCCTTGGGGCAATGGTGCCGAGTTGCCATTAGGGGGATGTTGTGGCTACTTCCGTGTACTTAATCAACCATATGCCATCTAAAATTCTACACTTTAAAACCCCCTTACAAATCCTCTCTACTCATATATCCCTTCCTTCAATATTGATGCTTCCTCCTAGAATTTTTGGGTGTGTTGCCTTTGTCCACCTCCACAAGAATCAATGTACCAAACTGGACCCATGTGCTGTTAGGTGCTTATTTTTGGGATATGGTTTACATAAAAAAGGCTTCTGGTGTTATGATCCCACTACCAACCGAACCTATATTACCATGGACGTTACTTTCCCTGAGTCCGAGTATTTTTATTCTTCATTGGTACCCAATTCTTCCCTTCAGAGGGAGACTCAAGTAGAAAAGTCGAATTGGTTGATGGGCCTCGCGGGTGAGCATGGAACTGGAAATAGAGAGGTTGAACCACACAGAGGTTTCACCAGAAACTGTACATGCAGAATTGAGAAATGAAGAACCTGGAAATGAAGAGGCCGAAAATGGAGAACCAGAAAATACAGAGTTCCCTCAAGCCCCTCACTCCTCAGTACTTGAAGACCCTCCTCCTCCTGAGAATTTCCCCGAGGTAAGTACTCCCACTGCACCTTTACATGCTAATATCCTGGATTCTTCTACTGGTTATGTGTTGCCTTTTAGACACAATCATGGGAAACCGCCAAATAGATACTCTCTAGATGAAGAAGAAAGTCCAAGTACCCAATTGCAAATTATGTATCTACACAAGGTCTGTCCAAGCCTCTCAAGACTCTCACTCAAACAGTGTCCTCCTGCCATATCCCCAGCAGTGTTGAGGAGGCGTTATCTAATCCAAAGTTGGCACAAGCAATGCAAGAAGAACTAGAAGCCTTAAAGAAAAATAATACCTGGAAGCTGGTCCCTTTACCGGAAGGAAAAATATAGTGGGATGCAAATGGGTGTTGTCTATAAAATACAAGGCTGATGGAACAATTGACCGATACAAGGCGAGACTTGTGGCGAAGGGTTTTACTCAAATGTATGGCATAGACTACTTAGAAACTTTCTCACCAATAGCTAAACTGAATACTGTTAGAGTCTTATTGTCTCTTGCTGCAAATTTGGACTGGCCACTACATCAACTCTTCGTGAAGAATGCTTTCCTTCACGGCGACCTTGACGAGGAGGTAAACATGGATATTCTGCCAGGATATACAAGACCTGCTGAGACCAAAATTGTTTGTAAATTGGAGAGGGCATTGTATGGACTAAAACAGTCACCATGAGCGTGGTTTGGCTGATTTAGTTCAGCTATAAGGAAGTATGGCTACCGGCAAAGTAACTCTGACCATACTCTCTTCTTGAAACACCGACAAAGCAAGGTGACAGCATTAATAGTCTATGTGGATGGTATGATAATTATAGGGGATGACGTCGAGGAGATCTCGAGGCTACAAACACAATTGTCTACTGAGTTTGAAATGAAGAACTTGGGAGGGCTTAAGTATTTTTTGGGAATAGAGGTGGCGAGGTCAGAAAGGGGCATATTCCTCTCTCAGCAGAAATATGTACTAGACTTATTGACGGAAGTAGGGGTGTAAATGGGTGGTTTGGTTTGGTTTTTGAGAGAAAATAAATCCGAACCAATCAAAATCAATTGGTTTGGTTTAGTTCGATTTTCATATTTTTTGATAGCCAAATCCGAACCAAACCGAACCGAACATCAATGAATTGGTTTGGTTGGGGTGATCGGGTTGACCATTTTTTTAATATAAAAATTAACTAAATAATTAGTTTTTCATAACAAAAAAAATACATAATAAACCTATGAAAATTTTCTAAAAATAAAATTAAACTTATTGATTTGAACACTAATAATTTATTTCATGTTTCAGAATATGTATTAAAAGGTTCATAAAGAGAGAACAAAGAAACATATTGATATTTGTATTAAGAAATTATATTTGAATAAGTTAAAAAATTCTTCAACAGAGATTTAACTTAACAAGTTGTATACTACTACTATTCAATTAAGAGAAAGTTATAAGGCTACTAACCTGGAGGTATATATGTAACTAATTGAACCCCTAAAGATATGAGTGGAGCTAATGGAGACTTGATTAGTTGAACTTTGATTCAGCAACATAGCGAATCCAAAGTCTCCAACCTTTGCAGTCATATTTTCATCCAAGAGAATGTTGTTGGGCTTTAAATCACAATGCACAATAGGAAGTTCACTATCATTGTGTAAGTAATCTAATGCACAATCAGCATCAATATCTATATTCTGTCTCTCCATAAGGTTCAACTCATTTTCATTTGCATGTTTTCTTTTTCCCTTAATCCAATCTTCTAAGCTCCCATTACTTATGTACTCATAAATTAGATCCAGAAATTCATTGTTTTTAAAGTCAATACTAGAGCATTTAAAAGTCAATTCACCGTTTTCAAACTTCCAAGTTTAGATGATATTGTTACTGTTACTTTCACTTTTCTGTTCTTTATGTATAGTAACAAGTAAATTGTCAGACATAATATCAGTGTTACCACTGTGGCTATGATGATGTAATGTCTAACATGCCTTTTTCTATGGTTATGAGGCTCACATGCAAAATACAAGTAAAGTTTTTTATTGCCTTCTAAATGGACAACAGAAAGATTTTGAAAAACTCCATCATTAGAAATGGTTTCTTCTAAATCATTATAAGAGATGTTCAAAAACTGAATGACATGTAGATTTTGAAGTTCAATAGGAATGGATCTAGAGAGTTGGTTGAAGGAAAGATCCAAAGTTTTCAAGCTTCTCACCTCTCCAAGAGCTTTTGGAATAGCACCTGATAGTATATTCCTAGCCAGAACTGTAGTGTCGGTGAGCAGAACCAAACATTTTGGCAGAGGAGTGTTGAACGAAAATGACATTTTAGGGGTTGGAAACTGAGAAAGTATTACAAAAAAAAAAAACAAGCAGTAGTCAAAAATGTTGTAGCATAATTTTTTTTTTAAAATAAAATATATAAATATATGGTTTGGTTTGGTTCGGTTTTGAAATTTTAAATCCGAGAACCGAACCAATTAAGCTTTAATTGGTTTGGATTTTATCCGAATCAATCAATATATCCAAACCGAACCGAACCAATTTAATTGGTTCAGTTTGGATTGATCGGGTTGGTCGATTATCCGAACCAATTTACACCCCTAGACGGAAGTGGGATTACTAGAGTGCAAACTCATGGATACGCCGATTGTGCATAACCATAGGCTTGGGGAATATTTGGACCAAGTGCCAGCTGATAAGGTGAGGTATCAAAGACTAGTGGGGTAAGCCAATTTATGCATAATCCGAGTGAAGACCATATGGGTGCCGTAATTCGAATCCTCCGCTATCTAAAGTCATCACCAGGAAAAGGACTAATGTTCTCCAAGAATGACCATCTGAATATTGAAGGGTCAACGGATGCAGACTGGGCAGGGAACATCTTGGATAGAAAGTCTACCTTAGGCTACTTTACATTCGTGGGAGGAAACTTAGTTACATGGAGGAGTAAAACGCAGAAGGTAGTGGCATTTTCCAGCGCTGAAGCAGAGTTCTGAGGCATGGCAAAAGGATTGTGTGAGCTTCTTTGGCTTAGAAGTTTGCTAACAGAGGTCGTTTCTCCTCCTGGTTCTGCAATGAATTTATTCTGTGATAACAAGGCTGCCATCGACATATCTCACAACCCAATTCAACTTGATCGCACCAAGCACGTGGTGGTAGACCCACATTTCTTCAAACAGAACCTGGAGGAGAAGATTATTCAGTTCCCTTTTGTTAAATCTGAAGATCAGTTGGCTGACATTCTTACCAAGGCAGTTTCCAGTAGAAACTTCTATGACTCACTTGACTTCTATGACTCACTTGACAAGTTAGGTGTTGCAGATATTTATACACCAACTTGAGGGGAAGTGTTGGCGTGAGTCACGCAATTTGCCAGCTATGGAAATCTTAGATTTAGGAATCCCTTCAATCAAGAGTCAAACATGATTGTAGCCGTAAATATTGTATAGATTAAATATAGCGTCCTAAAATAGTTTCTTGTATCTCTACATATTGTACTTTGTTTTATGGAATAAACACACAAAAATTACTGTTGACAACATGTAGCTGCTATTCATGCCCGTTTTCGTTCAACGTATCAGACGATCATCACTGAGGCCTATTAAACTGGCAATATCGGTTTCTTGGACCTAAAACTGGCATTTTAAATATAGGTTTCGTGTCATTTGCAATAAGAAAAAAAAAAGTTGCTGGTATTAGATTGTCCACATGCCAAAAAAGTCCCCCATCAAAAAATATTTCTAAAACTCAGATCAGTAGATATTGAAAAATTTGCTCCGAGGAGTCAAAAAGTACCCGTTTCCCCTACTACACTAACCGATGAGAAACAAAGAAAAACAAAGGTGAAAACATTTCTAAATGCTCTTTGTGGTTTGTGACAGGCGTACACACTTTACGTGGAAGAAAGGAGCCTAGAAATCATGGACCCTACATTAGCAGATTCGGCAGTAACCGAACAAGTAACAATGTGCATTCAACTAGGGTTATTGTGCACCCAATATGAACCTCGTCGACGTCCCTTCATGGGGAGGGTTGTGGCCATATGGAAGAACCAACAAGACTAGGAGTCTTTCACCGTAATAATGCTGATCCAAATAATCCTATGTGGTGGACTTGCGAGACAGATTTTCCCACACGTCCACTTAGTTATGAATCTGCACAGACAAGCGACACAGACATCGACATACTAGTACCCAAAAATGTTCTCAACGAGGAGATTCCAAGGGGTATGAGATCTGAGTAATTTATGTAAAGACCAAATGTTAGTTTACTTATCTGTAATAATTATATGGCTTAAATATATTTTAAGTCTCTTTAAACATATAAGTTTTTTTTTATTTTGGTCTTTCAAAAATATTTTGTAATGGTTTTTGTCCCTATAATTTTAATAGTGAGTGAAATTTGTTTATACTCTCATTGGCTATTTAATTCTCTTTTATTGACTTTTTCTTAGTCCTTGAAATAAAGGAAGAGAATTGAATTAAGTTAATTTTACTTATTTTTAAAATGATAATAGAGGTTAATTTTATTCACTTTTAAATTTGTAGAGACACAAATCATAACATTTTTTTTAAATATAAAAATAAAAAAACTGATATTTTTAGATAGATCAAAAATATATTTAAGCCTTATATAGAGTGTTTGTTGATACTTCTTGAAAATACTTTTGGGTAATATTACAGCTTGTAACTGAGATGGATCAAGTTTCTTATACCTTGTATGAAGTTGTAATTGCTCTGAAGCACTTGTCATAACTTATAACCTTCCCTCGTAACGTGATCTTGAAGACATGTAAAACGTGTCCCATGTTTGTGGATCAGTAGTTTGTGAATGTTGTTACTACTTTTTTTTTTCTTGATAAATATCGGGGCATCAAGCCCAACAAAACAAAGAACTACAACCTGACTCTACGATCAAAGAAAGAGCTATCAGTAAATAAACATAGGGATAGAAGCGCAAGAACAATATGTAGGAGATGAAGACCCCTATCATAAGAAGTGAGCATGCCTCGCCAAAGCATCAGCAGAACCATTAGCATCACGATACGCATGTCTCAGTAACACAGATCAGCTTCTAGTCATCATCTCTTGTATCATTGTTATAAGGGGTCACAACCCTTTTGCAGCAAACCGATCGCCGTCTTGGAGTCAGATTCTAAGATGACTTGCCTGTGACCTTTATCATAAGCAAGACGCAGCCCATGATAAATTCCCTATAACTCTGCCAAGGTGATAGATAGTACACTGGCCAATGTTCATCATGAAGCCACCAAGAAAAGCACCCAAAGTCATCTCTAATCAAGCCTCCATGGGTAGCATTCTAAGTGTGCCCAGCCACAGAACCATCAACATTAACGGTAACCCACCCAGAGGGACGGGTAGACCAAGCAACATAGAGAGTGTGGTAATGGTGATTGCCACTGGAACTACCATTAATTCAGTGACAAAGCTACACCGTATTCCTGAGCAAGATGCAGAACTTTTGGAATCAAGTTCCCCACCAGTTCAGCAAGAAGAAGCCAATCTCTCACGATCTCAGCAAACCACTGCAAAAAGAAGCGGCCACGTTGGCGACTCACTTCCAATATTTTGCAGTAGCCAATCTCTCAAGATCTCAGCAAAAACAGAAGAATGAGTGGAAGGACGGACCAAGTTCTTCCACACTTCAGACGTTGTGGTGTAATCCCAGATTGCATGCAAGACATATTCAGAAGGCCCCCCACACAGAGAACAACTAGCATCATGGGCAAGGTGACGATGGTATCTATTAGCATTCGTAAGCAAAGAATCATTGGCAACCAACCAAAGAAAGGCTCTCAACCGTTGAGGGATATGAGCACTCCATATCAGCTTGAAAAGCTTTTCAGAGTTCTCAGTAATGTTGGCCTGGATAGCGTATGTTGTTCGAACAGAAAAAGCTCCATCACGAGTTGGCAACCACGCAATACTATCATACCCAGTATTAAATGAGGGCACTCTTTGAGAGTAGATAACTTCGCAAAACTCAGCTGGGAGGGCATGGCTCAACTTAGCAACGTCCCAGCACCCCAAGTCATCACAAAAATCAGCCACCATGTCATCAAGTCTCAGATTCTCCATTAGCTGGGTAGTGAAGTCCAACAAAGAATGAATATCGTTAACCCAGTGATCAACCCAGAACTTTACTCGTGGCCCATCATTAACTCACCATATCAGATTATTTTGAAACTGGCTCCACGTCTTACAAATCCCTTGCCAAGTTTTAGATGAGTTACTCCTCCTATCAATAGAGGGAATAAGATCGTCACCACACCTATATTTATATTTTAGCACTTGACCCACAAGGAGTCTCGTCTTTGAATATCATGTAGGCGCAATTCATGCTGCGAGAATGCCGAAATCCAAGACCTCCCGACCTCATAGGCTCACAAAGTCTTACCCATCTAATTAAATGAACTTTTCTCTCATTTTCGGTGTAACCCCAAACAAAATCTCTACAGGCTCGATCCACACTATCACAACCACCTGCTGGAAGGAGAGTGGTTTGCATGGCATAGCTAGGAATAGTGGCAAGGGCTGCCTTGGCAAGGGTAGCTCTTCCTGCCAAAGACAACGAGGTGGCTTTCCCCCCATTCAGCCTGTCATGAACTCGGTCAACATTATATATATAAGTCTCCTTATTTGGCTTCTTATGTAACAGAGGAACACCCAAATATCTACCAAGATCAGATGTCAACCGGAACCCAAACTCATTACTAATTTCTTGCCTCCTAGTAGGACGGACATTTGGAGAAGAAAATGCATGACTTGGTAGCATTCACTCTCTGGCCAGAACTTTCTCAAAACAAATCAAGAATACCTTTCACCACCTTCACTTGGTCCATGGAGACATTAGCAAAGAGAACCAAATCATCCGCTAAGCATAAATGGGAGAGCATGGGGCCACCCAGAGAAAAAGAAATAGGCTCCTATAAATTGTTATCCACAGCAATACTAATCAATTGAGAAAGCCTTTCAATACAAAACAAATAAATAGGGAGACAACGGTCTGTCTTGCCTTATACCTCTAGTTAGAAGAAAGGAAGGGATAATCTCACCATTCCAAAGAACACTTATGGAAGGAGAAGTAAAACATTCCCATGTCACATGAACAAGCTTTTCAGGAAAACCAATGTCTACTAAAGTGTCCTTTACAAAAGCCCATTTAAGGTCAATTTTTATACCCATCCAACCCATTCTCCCTTTCTTTCTTTGCACAAAATGAACAATTTCTTGAGCAATAATTATATTACCAAAACTCTGCCTCCCAGAAATGAAACTACACTGAGTAAGAGCAACCAACTTAGCCATCATAAATTTGAGACGAGAAATTATAATTTTACTAATCAATTTATAACTCACATTGCACAGGCTAATGGGACGAAATTGAGTGATTAGCTCAGGATGATCCATTTTCGGGATTGGAGAAATCAAAGTAGCATTAGCATCCTTGATTATACTAGGATTATCCATAACTTCTTGAATCCACTTAACAATATTTGCACTAGTAGTCTCCCACTGCGGTTGGTAAAAAACCGTATGAAGGTCATATGGCCATGGAGCCTTAAGCCCACCCATAGAGAAAAAGGCTCTTCTATTCTCTTCAAAAGTCGAAGCACCATTGAGATCATTATATTCCTCCTCAGAAAGTCTAGGTAAAGCACCCCTCACAACAAAATTCGTAAACTGCCCATCATCTTCGTAAAGACTAGAATAGAAGCCCCTCGCCATATCTTTTAAAACATCTTGGTTATTACACCAATCACTACTATCATCCTTGAGAGATGAAATCCGGTTCCTTCGTTTCCTAGCCGAGGCCACTCCATAGAAATATCTCGTATTTTTGTCACCTTCTTGAATCCATTTACACCTAGAATACTATTTTCACAACACTTCTTCCTGAACAAGATCCATCTCGTAATCTTTCCAAAGAGTCCTCTGCAAATTTTCCAAAAAATTATTGTTCTCCATGGACAATTTTCTAGAGATGCCCTCCAACCTATTTGGCAAGTGTCTCTTCCTCCTGCCATTGTCTCCAAAAACCTCCTTATTCCAAAATTTGGCTTCACTTGTGAAGTTAGCAACATTCTCCAACAAACCAGCAGAATCATTCCAACAATTTTGAACAAAACAAAAAAAGCTATCATGAGTGAGCCAGGACGCAAGGAACCTAAATGGTTTTTATCTCCTGCCAGTAGTGGTGGTATCCTCCATCTTCAATAGGATAGGAGTACGGTTCGATTTTAAACAGGGAAGGTGAATCATAGCAGTATCAAAACGAGTACTCCAATCCAGATTAGCCATCCAGACGTTTTCTGATTCTACCTCTCTTCTAGGTGAAAAGTTAACACAAGAAACCTGTTGTTGTTTTAACTTTGATATTTTAAAAGTCTATGTCACACATTGCTTAACCTTCAAAGTTTTAAAGAGTTTATAAATTAACATGTGTTTTGGGCTTTGTAAGAAATAAATGAGGTGGTGGGCTTGCGCGCTCAAAAATGGGCTGGAAGCTTATGGCTAGTGCAAATCATCAATTTGCCCCCTTGTGCGTGATATCATGAGGCTCAAATCATTTTGTGAAATATTTAATTAATTTTTTGAGCTTACCAAGAAAATGATGTTTTTGAAGAAGTCAAAACTGACTTGGTAAACGGACAGATTTGTTTCAACGTTTTAATTAGTTTCAACAGGCAAATCCGTTTTAACGTTACAATTAGTTTCTAACGTTCCAATTAGTTTTCAACAACCAAATCCGTTTTCTAACGTTATTATTCCAACAATTTAACAAACTTAACGTTACTTTTCTAAATGGCTATTTCTTGCGAGCTTACCAGGAAAATGATGTTTTTGAAGAAGTCAAAACTGACTTGGTAAACGGACAGATTTGTTTCAACGTTTTAATTAGTTTCAATAGGCAAATCCGTTTTAACGTTACAATTAGTTTCTAACGTTTCAATTAGTTTTCAACAACCAAATCCGTTTTCTAACGTTATTATTCCAACAATTTAACAAACTTAACGTTACTTTCTAAACGGCTATTTCTTGCTTTTTATATATACTGTTTTCTGACTGTATTTTTTTGAGATACGACTTCTCTACCTCTTCTAAAAATAACATTCTCTTCCTGAGTTAACTACAATTATCAAATTTTATCTACTGTTCTGCTGCCGGGACGAGCCTGCTGAATCCTGGGGGATTCGCACACCCATGCGATAAAATCCTTGAGGACAGTGTCTTCTCACACGCCTCAGGCTATTGTTTGATCATGATTTTCTACATTGTCTCCTAATAAAAAATACAACATTCTCAAGGATTTTAGACTATGGCTGACAACAATGCTAACAACTAGGCTCCCGCTTCTGCTCCCGCCCCCAACAACGGTGAGGCTGTTCTTTCACCGCCTCCAGCTCCAGTCACCTACGCAAAGTCATTTCCAGATATCTCAAAAATAGAGCTTTTCGGTGGCCAAAGCTTCAAAAGGTGGCAAGAACGTGTTCACACCATTCTCGACATGCATGGAGTCGCTTCCGCACTTACTGAACCCAGACCGCCATCAACAGCCAATCCAAAATTGATTCAGGATTGGACACATACAAACAAGGTATGTCGTCACACAGTTATTAGCAGACTTTCTAACGATCTGTTCGATGTGTACTGTTCTTATAAGGATGCGAAGGAGATATGCGACTCCATGACCATAAAGTACACTGCTAAAGATGTCGGGAAGCAGAAATTTGTAATTGGTAACTACTACCGCTGGGAGATGACCGAGGACAAAGATATCAAAGTTCAGATTAATGAATACCATAAGTTGTTAGAGGATCTAAAGGCCGAAAACATCACCCTCCCGGACGAATTTGTTGCTGGACTCCTCATTGAGAAGCTGCCTCCATCGTGGAAGGACTACAAGCAACAGCTGAAGCACAAGCACAAGCAACTGTCACCCTCGGATCTGATCACGCACATTATCATTGAAGACACCAACCGAAGAGAGTATCAGGCTGTAAGGGCGAAGGCTTTGGCTTCTCGAGCAAATCTGGTTCAAAATAAATCACCGAAAAAAAGGTATGACAATAACAAAAGGTCTTTTGATCACTTTCCTAGAGTTACTAATCCCACTTTCAAAAGGAAAGGTGCTTGCTATGTTTGTGGAAAGCCAAGTCATCATGTTCCTCAATGCAGGCATAGAGTGAGAAACGACAATCCTCCCAAGCCAAAGACAAATTTGGCGGAAGAAGATGATATTGTGGCTGCAGTCGTTTATCAAATTAACATTGTAACCAGTGTGAACAAATGGGTGGTAGACTTTGGTGCTACCAGGCATATTTGTGGGAACAAAGATGCTTTTACCTCCTACATTTCTGTAGGGGATGATGAAGAACTTGTGTATCTTGGAGATTCTCGAACTGCTACAGTTTCGGGAAAAGGGAAAGTTCTTCTAAAGCTCACATCTGGGAAGACCTTGACTTTGAATGATGTACTCCATGTGCCTAATATTAGGGCCAATTTGATTTCTGTATCACTGTTAGGAAAAGCTAGGATTAAAGTGTCATTCGAATATGACAAGATAGTAATGACAAAAAATAATGTCTTTGTGGGAAAGGGTTATAGTGATCAAGGACTTTTTGTACTTAGTATTTTTGAAATTATTAATAAAATTGCATTTTCTTCTGCTTACTTGATTGATTCCGTTGATATGTGGCATGCTAGATTAGGACATGTTAATATTTCTTATATTAAGAAAATGCGATGTCTTGGTTTAATTTCTGCGAATAGTGATGTATGCTTAAATAAATGTGATATTTGTATTGAATCTAAGTTAACTAAAAAATCTTGTCTTTCTGTACAACAACGTGAATCTGAATTACTTAGTTTAATTCATACCGATCTAGGAGATTTAAAAAATACAATGACTAGAGGTGGTAAAAAATATTATGTGACCTTTATAGATGATTTTTCTAGATACACTAAGGTTTATTTAATTAGAAATAAAGATGAAGCTTTTGAAATGTTTGTTTCCTATAAGGCAGAAGTAGAAAATCAATTAAATAGGAAAATTAAAATGGTTAGATCCGATAGGGGTGGTGAATATATCTTATTTAATGAATTTTATGAAAAAGAAGGCATAATACATGAAGTAACTCCCCTTTATTCACCTGAATCTAATGGTGTAGCTGAAAAAAAAAATAGAACTTTAAAAGAAATGATGAATGCAATGCTAGTTAGTTCCTCAGCACCCGATAACCTTTGGGGAGAAGCCTTATTAACTGCATGTTTTTTGCAAAATAGGATACCTCATAAGAAAACTGGTAAAACACCCTATGAATTATGGAAAGGTTATATGCCTAATTTAAAATATTTAAAAGTGTGGGGGTGTCTAGCTAAGGTAATGTTTCTTGATCCTAAGAAAAGAAAAATAGGAACCAAAACTTCTGATTGTATGTTTATTGGTTATGCTGAACGTAGTGCTGCTTATAGGTTCCTTGTTTTGCAAAGCGATGTGCTTGATCATAATACAATAATGGAAACTAAAAATACTGAATTTTTAGAACATATATTTCTTTTGAAATCTGGAAATAAACAATCTTTAGAAAATATTTCTTTAGAAAATATTTCTTTAGGAAATTATTGTGAAAACTTATATGAGGATTTGAGAAGGAGTAAAAGACAAAGAAAAGTATCATCTTTTGGAAATGATTTTTATACTTATCTTGTTGAAAATGATCCTTTGTCGTTTTCTGAAGCTATTTTATCTTCTGATGCTCAATTTTGGAAAGAAGCTATTAAAACCGAAATTGATTCTATTTCAAAATACAACATTTGGACTTTAGTTGACTTACCTCCTGGAACAAAATCTATTGGTTGCAAATGGATTTTTAAAAGAAAATATAATCCTGATGGTTCGATTGAAAAATACAAAGCTAGATTAGTAGCAAAAGGTTTACACAAAAACAAAATATTGATTATTTTGATACCTTTGCTCCTGTGACCAGAATTTCTTCAATTCATATTTTGATAGCCTTGGCTTCAATTTACAAACTTGTTATTCACCAAATGGATGTTAAAACTGCTTTTTTAAATGGTGATTTGGAAGAAGAAATTTATATGACACAACCTGAAGGATGTGTAATTCGTGGTCAAGAAAATAAAGTTTATAAACTTCTAAAATCCTTATATGGTTTGAAACAAGCACCAAAACAATGGCATGAAAAATTTAATCAAATATTGATTGATGATGGTTTTACTTCTATTGAAGTTGATAAATGTGTTTACACTAAATTAATGAATGGTGAATGTGTAATCATATGTTTATATGTGGATGACATGCTTATCTTTGGTACTTGTAATGATATTGTGATAAGAACAAAATCTTTTCTTACATTTAAGTTTGATATGAAAGACATGGGTGAAGCAAGTGTAATACTAGGAGTCAAGATCATAAGGAAGGGTGATAGTATAACACTATCTCAAGAACATTATGTAGAGAAACTTCTTAGAAAGTTTGGTCATTATAACTCGAAACTAGTGAGTACCCCTTATGATTCTAACTCTTAATTAAAAAATAATAGAGGTGATTCTGTTGCTCAATCTGAGTATGCCCAAATTATTGGAAGTTTATTACATTTAATGAATTTTTCGAGACCAGACATAGCATATGCTGTGGGGAGATTGAGTTGATATACTCAAAGTCCAAATCAGGATCACTAGGCTGCACTTGTTAGACTCATGAGATATTTGAGAGGTACCATGAACTATGATATAGTGTATAGTGGATTTCCCGCTGTATTAGAAGGATATAGTGATACTAACTGAACCTCAGATTCAGATGAGACAAAATCTACTAGTGGTCATGTATTCACACTTGGTGGTGGAGCGGTTACTTGGAGATCAGCCAAACAAACTATAATTGCAAGATCCACTATGGAGTCAGAGTTTGTAGCTCTAGAGTTGGCTGGTAGTGAGGCTGAGTGGTTAAAAAACTGTTTGGCAAATATTCCTTTAGGAATAAAACCAACACTGTCAGTGTCAATGCATTGTGATTGTCAAGCAGCAATAGCCATTGCAAAGAATAAGACTTTCAATGGTAAAAACAGACATATACAATTAAGGCATAATATGGTAAAGCAGCTGCTAAAAGATGGAACAATATCAATTGATTATGTGAAGTCAGAAGTGAACTTAGCCGATCCTCTGACAAAGCCTCTTAGGAGGAAACCAATATATGAAACATCGAGGGGAATGAGACTTAAGTCGATTTGAAATTAACAGTGATGGTAACCCAACCTTTGTGATTGGAGATCCCATGAAGAAGGTTCATATGGGTAAAAACAAGTCACTTGTTAGTTCTGCTAGCACTAATAACTTTGTCCCTTCCTATGGTGTGAGATGTGCTAGACTGCATTATTGAGAGGATAAGCTTAAAAGCTTTTAATGATTTTCATATCCCTTATGGGTGGTGTATGATTTGCAGCATACGCTTGATGAAATCACCTATATGAGTGTCAAGTGGGGCCACTTGTATGAGATTATGACATATCTCTAGAGCACTCATGAATTACCAGGCGCGCGCATAGCCTATTAGCGCAACACAGCGACAACAGCTAGAATTGTGGGGGTGTAGTGTGACTGGTAGACCTCTAATGTACACAAAGTGTTTTTGGTTCATAGAAGTTTACTTCACCAACTCACTGTATGTTATGTCTCATCCATCTAGGTCTGGTTCATAGTTCAAAAGACACCAGATTCGATGCATTTACACCCATGGTGTTAACCCAGGAAAAATCTTGTTTTAAAATTTTCTTAAATATTTCTTTAAACTTTTGAAATATGTAGGGGATTGTTGTTGTTTTAGCTTTGATATTTCAAAAGTCTATGTCCCACATTGCTTAGCCTTCAAAGTTTTAAAGAGTTTATAAATCAACATGTGTTTTGGGCTTTGTAAGAAACAAATGAGGTAGTGGGCTCGCGCGCACAAAAATGGGCTGAAGGCTCATGGCTAGTGCAAATCATCGATTTGCCTCCCACTGCGCGTGATATCATGAGGCCCAAATCATTTTGTGAAATATTTAATTAATTTTTTGAGCTTACCAGGAAAATGATGTTTTTGAAGAAGTCAAAACTGACTTGGTAAACGAGCAGATTTGTTTCAACGTTTTAATTAGTTTCAACAGACAAATCCGTTTTAACGTTCCAATTAGTTTTCAACAACCAAATCCGTTTTCTAACGTTATTATTCCAACAATTTAACAAACTTAACGTTACTTTTCTAAACGACTATTTCTTGCCTTTTATATATACTGTTTTTTGACTGTATTTTTTTGAGATACGACTTCTCTACTTCTTCTAAAAATAACATTCTCTTCCTGGGTTAACTACAATTATCAAATTTTCTCTGCTGTTCTGCTACCTCGATCTCCGCCGGGACGAGCTTGCTGAATCCTGGGGGATTCGCACACCAGTGCGATAAAATCCTTGAGGACAGTGTCTTCTCACATGCCTCAGGCTATTGTTTGATCGTGATTTTCTACATTGTCTCCTAATAAAAAATACAACATTATTAAACAAACAATCCCGAAAGAGATTTGCATCATACAGACTACTATCTTCCACAGAGACATCCACATGGTTAAGAACGACATTAAAATCCCCACGTACACACCATGCTCCTGACATGTTCCTAGTTATACCATTCAAATCATTCCATATCTCACGACGAGGTCCAATATGGGGACTCGCATACATTATAGTGAAGAACCAATGCATTTCATTTTGTCTAGCCACTCTTATGTGAACATATTGACTATTGGAAGCAAGAACATGCACCTTCCACATAGCCGTCTTCCATAAACACCAAATTCCCCAGTATGACCCATCACACTTTCCACATAAGAACCATCAAATCCTATCTGTTTTATCATCTAGTTAACCTTATGACCACTAATGTGGGTTTCTACCAGCACAATAAAATTATCCACATACTTTCCAGCAAGATCACGAACAAGAGAACTGAAACCACGGCTACGTGCTCCCCTATAATTCCACATTACCGTATTCATTGAAAACCTAAACAATAAAGACCCACACGGTCTCAATGCTGCACAAGGCCATGCGCCCCATCTACAGCCATGGAAGAAGGTGTATTACCTTCATCAACATTAACAGGAATCTCCTGCATCAAAGATGAACTCGACAACGAGCTTTGGTGACTACCATCAGGTGGCTTTGTGACACCACTGTCATCATGTCCCCCTTTATTCACCGCATGCACACTTGGTGAAACTTCTTGTGAAGGAGTATGTTGTTGCATGCCCAACATCGTATTAGTATCATCATAACAACCAGACTGAAAAGTGTCCACATATCATCTTGCATACATCTAAAGGCCTCCCAAAGAGTAAGATTGTTCTAGGCTCCTATCACCTTATCCTCCATGTTGTTTGCATCAGCTGGCCTTTTATTAGCTCCAAAATTACCAACATGTTTTGAGCTCTCACCTAGGCTTAAATTAGTAGGAGAAATTCTTATCTAAAACATGGGCACCTAGTTGGGTACACCAGATCAATCATGATTTAGTATTTTTATAGATAATTGTATTACATAATTAATTTCACAAAAATTAATAAAAATATTTAGTCTTGATTAACTTGGTGTACCCAACTATGGTGCCCATGGTTTAGGCAAGAATTTCTCAATTAGTAGCCAGCTATTTGGTCATACGTCCTTTACTAGTTTGATGTTTATGTTTATTAGGCTTATTATGTTTATGAGAATTTGGCCCAACCCCAACTGAATTCCTCTTAGTCACAACCCTAGTCTCCACCACATTATCTTGCATGGCCTTGCCATGTCCAGCCTCCTCCTCATTAAAAGTTACCTCAGATTTCAGGTCAACCTCAGTCCTTTCCTTTTCAAGATCCATATCAAATGACAAAACATTGTACCTTGATTTTCCTCCATGATTCTCTCCCCTACTAGCCTTATCATTGGCTTGATTACGACCCTTATCCATAGGGAATCTTCTTCTTTGCCAACATTCACAGGCCAAACATCTGCTCATTATGATTCTCATTTGAATTTCTCTCCTTGGCTTTTACCGTCATCAACCACCATCCTTACCACCATATTGCCCCCTACAGGGTTGCCACCGGAGTAGACTCCCCTTTCTGTGAAAAATCCACACAATTATCCTATTTCTGCCCATATCTTCCAAACTTAAAATTGATGAGGCGAAAACCCTCGTATTCAACTCGAAAGTCTTGCCCCAGTGCTTTAATGGACGAAACCAGATTTCTTATCAGTCTAACTCCACACAAATATGAGCAAAATGGCCTCTAGAGTGTAAAGACTTATGCTTATCAATTTTTAACTTAGTACCCAATTTGGCCCCAACTCCCCACAGGAACTTTTCGTTATATAAGCCAAAGACCTTCAAAAGGCACATGCATGTAGTCCTGTTCATTAAGGAACTTAACAAGAAAGAAGTCTTCATTCATATCCAAAACTTGAACATCCCTTTTTTGTTGCCCATAGAAACTTAAGTTTCATTTCCATCTAGCAAATACCAAGTCTTTTCCCCAATAATTTTACTATTAGAGTATACTTCCAAGGCTTGCACCAATCTTCATATTCAGTCAAAGAAACATCCACTACAGGATTAGGCTCAAACGGACGAACCTCTTCATCTCCGTTATCCTCAGTACCATCAGTTGGTAGTTCCTTTGTAAACTGCTGCAACAATCACGTCAGGATCAACCACCAAAACCCTTCATATGCATCACCAAGTGCTTGTATGACTTTCATGGAGAACCATCACCCGGAGTGTTCTTAATATTCTCAATACCTTCCATACTCACATGCACACCATCTTGGACAAGACCATCATTTGCTTCACCTTGATTCTCCTTCCCATTCTACATTTTAACATTCTTGGTGCTTTTAGCCACTAATTCTTCTTCTTCTTCTTTAGACCTCCGATCAGCAGAAACATCCTTTAGCCTAGAGCCGCCACTCTCACTCTCACTCTCACTCCCCATTTTTCGTTCAATCACTCATAATTACTGTTCTATTTCTTGACAAACATGGAATACGACTAACAGACCTAAGTAATGGTCGTAGAAAAGGTTACTTTAAGGATCTATTTGATACAAGAAGTTCTTACATACTCAAGGAGTATTACACTACTCAATTGTAACATGTTTCACCTATAACCATATATGTCCTAGGATCAAAAAATAAAATATTATTAAATTCAATGTGAATAGTTATAAAATTGTTTAGAGTAATACTTTGGAAGTATGTTAGAATTTCTCGTTTGGTGCACTCTTAAAAATGAAGTGAAATTTTTTATTTTTTTTGGGTGAGTAACCAGGGATGAGTTTTATATCAAAATAACGGATTGACAAGCACGTTATTTTTTTATTCTTGTAATTATATTATGAATTGATATTATAATCTCTATTAGTATTTTAGCAATTTACATTTGTAATGGTGTTTCTTTAAAGAAGAAATCATAATTTTAAATTTAGACAGATGTCAAAAGCATAATGCACGCCTTAAGAGCTATACCTAAATATCTATAGCTATTGTAAAAAAATACTTGAACATATAAACTCAACAATATTGTAAAAATTGTTCACTTTATAGTTGTTTTTGCTTATTTTCATGCTTAAACTCATGAATTTTCAAACGTATATTTTATTTGAACTATATTAATCTTCTTAATAATATTATATGTAATTGGCATAATGATTTTAATAATAACAAACAAATAAAAAATGAATGTGTCAAGATCAAGTCCCAAAAACTTTCAAGTTTAGCATATAGGATTTATATCTTGTATAAAAGTAAAAATGAATCACATTAGGCTCATCAACTAACACTTAATGAAAAATTGTGTTTTTAAGTTGTTAAAAGTATTTTGAAGACCAAGCAAATGAGTCCTAAGTGTTTGAAACTGTTTTAGAAAGTTTGGGTGCATATGGCATATAATGGCTTAGTGTTTTTACATTTTTAGAAGCCAAATAATTGATTAGGACATAGCCATAATTGATTATCTGGGCTAGATAGAATGTCCTATTTTTCATTTGCTTGACAATAATTGATTATGTGTAATTCATTATCATTTTTTGAAAGTCAGTAAGCCATGGTTTTGGTTCAAGCAGGCAATAATCAATTCTTAATATGCAATAATCTATTATTGGATTTTATAACAATTTCTTGCCCAAGTTTTAAAAGGCAATAATTGATTATAGCTTATGTATAATTGATTTCAAATATTTTATATTAAAATATACAAAAATAAAAAAAAATTAATAAAATATTTATTTTCTTTCCCTTTTTGATTAAGTGTCTTTATTTTTTCTCACATCTCATATCCCTATTAATTCTCAACTATTTTTTATTTATTTCCAAATGTAAAGATAATTTAAAAAATGGCTACATATACTCTCAATTTCTTAGCTAAGTGTCTAGGAAACATTATGAGATGAAGTCAATTATGCTTAGTTTACTTATTAATAAAGTTAATTATATTAATTATCTTCATTAGTTTAATACTTATCTTAAATATATTTTTTAATTTATATGAGATGAATTAATTTTTAGATAGTGACTGATTAATGTATAAATTTAATTTGAAATATTTATAAGTGCGAGATGGGACAGTGTGAGTTTTGATATTTTCCTTGTAGAGCGGATACAGATTTTAATACCTAAAAGTGCGAAGTAGGGTCGAGTTGAGCAAACTGCCCTACTCTCCCCATTGCCAAGCCAAACTACAAATCTTATTATTATATGTTTTAAATGATACACATAAGGGGTCCTGAGCTCAATTTGGGATTTCTACAGGATTTTTTTGCAATAACTTACACACAAAATAACCTTTTTTTCCTGGTACACATTTACAATTATTAACTTTATGGACTAACCTATTAAATAGGTTGCCCTTCTTCAATATATATATATATATATCATTCACCAGATTTTCATAACATCCAATGGTGGTAAGCATGAAGGGCACCAGTGCACCCAATTTTAAAGGGTGTACAATAAATGTTGCTTGGAAAAGTAAGTAGAAGACTGCTGCTAACCATTAGACAGACCTGCAATAAATAGACTCTATAATGCAGGAAAAGAAAAGTAATGTTAGAAATAATAATTAGAAATTTATAAAATCGTGCACGTACTCATTAAAATATTATTATGCATTATGAATCACTTCTTTATTTTATGAAAAGTCTTGTATTAATTTGAGTACTTTGCATTTAGATGACACTAAGCAATTAGTATCATAATAGAGCAATTATAAATGATAGCTTAAAATTCTCCTAGCTTGTATCAATCATGCCAAGAAATAAAAATCATCCCCTCCTATAGTTTCCTTCTTCCTCCAACAGGCAAAGCAAAAGGATTGTAAGGACTGATATTATTGTTTAGTAAACTTATTTACTATAATATTCGTACACTCTTTCACCAAAATATAAATTAAATTGTGCTAATTATCTGCTTTCAATTTTTTGACTCATACCTAGTTAGTGTTTTGACCAAAATTGATTGCACATTCATGTTTCTGCCATGCTATTGTTTCAATGCTTAACTTCGCCATCAAGCATACTACATATGGAAATAGATCATTTCATTTGATTTTCATATAATAAAGTCATGTGAAAGAGAAAGATAGACACAAAGGTAATAAAAGAAATTTTATATATTTTGACTGGACTCCACTAATAAAATCTTTGTATCTACCTCTCTCCTTCAGATGACCTTGTTATGTGCAAAATCACATAAGAGGATCCATTCCTCGCCATATATAGATCCTAACCCAAAGTTGCTATATGAAAGATTTTAATGGAAAAAAAAGATAATAGCCTAATACTGAAAAAGAAAATCACAAACAAAATGTTAAAGGAAAAAAATCACGTTTTTTGCAAAAGCATCCCCTTTAGTTGAGAGGCACTGTCGTTGCCACCATGAAACTGCACATTAGTGTCTTCTTCATGGTAGACATGAAAAGCTTGGCATGGTATATGATTCAAGCACTTTCTTCGAATTCTTTTCTGGATTTGTATAATCGAAGTCGTACGCATTTTCTAGCTCGTTCCAATTGTCAAAGAAAACCTCAAAAAATTCAGCAAAATATTGTGGAAGAAAAGAGAGAAAAGGAAAATGTATTTACCATCAGAAGGGTTGGAACTTGGAAAACGTAGTGTAGGATAAGTCCTGGGGACAGTGGCGATGAGGACATAGCCAGAGGTGAGGATGGAGGTGTGAACAAAAGGATCTAGGATTCGTCATTGTTCAAGCATCTACATTTTTCTCTATTCAAAATAAGTGAATTTCCCCATGAGTTAGAAGGATTAGATTCCTCTAAAGTGAGCATGAACTAATCATAATTGTTCAAATTTTAAATAGTTAAGATGCTTACACATTAGAATAATACTTCTTACATATCACTTTGGGAGCACATCTCTTACATAATAGAATTAGAGTGTAAGTGTGCAAAAAATGAGGTAGACCCAATTGTAATTAGATGATAAAAAATGTATACATATAAAGTGATGTGTGTGTAAATATGCATATGTAGCATTATTGTACACATCATTACAAAATTTTATTCAAATTCAAACAAAAATAAAATTCAAAAAAAAAAGAAAGGGCGCGCTTCATGAAATAAGAGCATCAAGTTATTTTTTTTCTCTAACCTTAATATTTTAGACAATCATCATGCAGTCTACGTTGTATACCTGTTTACCGTAAAAATTTGTCAAGAATTTGACAATCTGTGCTTCTATTTGTTTTCAAAAAATCTATTTATATGTTGACAAATATTTTATTGCAGTTATAAATCTAGGAAAGGAATTTCCTCTTTTTGAGAATCATTATTTTCAGATCCTCAAGGTTTTGATAATTTGTAAAGTTAAAATGTTAGATTCATCAATTAAGAAGGAATTCGACGGAAAACATATGCATAAAATGTCGTCAAATTGACAAAAACATTAACTGCAAGAATTATAAATGTCAAATGTAAATGTGAATTTGACAGAAAGTAAAAAGTACAAAAATATAAATGTACAGAAAGTAAACTGACAATCAAATATAAATTGCAAATAATTAAGTTTACAGAAAAAGTAAAATGTAGAAAATTAGAGTGCAAAAACATAAACAACTAAAACATAAAGTGCAAGAAAACTTGAATTGCATGAAAGAAAAAATAAAACTTTCAAAAATGTAAATAGCATGAAAAGTAAAATATCTCAAATGCACCAAATCATTTTACAAACTAAAAGTAAAGAGCATGAAGTAAAGAGTAGGAATTAAATGGTAGAAATAATAAAGTTACAAAGGATGTAACTTACATGAATATAAAAGTGCAAGAAATTAAATTCCTCTCCTTTCATCATACCCCTCCCCCTCCCCCTCAATTTTTTTCTTCTTTCTTTTCATTCTTTCTTCTTACTCTTTCAACTATAATTATCATTCTACCATTCTTTTGGGGAATTTTGTCAAACTTTCAAGCACTACTTTTCCCCATTCTCTTGTAAGTTACTATTAGGGTAGTTTTCTTGAGTTAGGAATTGTGGTTTCAAAAGAGTGGATGGTGCCCACTCATTGAAACTTGTTTATTTGGCTATTTGAGGTAAAGCCATGACCCAAAAGCTTAAGTAATCAGCTTTATTTGCATAAATTCATATTGGGTAGGTTAGATGATGAATTTAGGTGAAAATATTTAGAATTATTTAGGATTTAGGGAATCAAATTATGCAATTTAATGCTATATGAATGATTGGTGCATTGTTGATATTTTCATAGTTATAGAATAGTACAAGGAACCTCTAGTTCAGTCATGCAAATTATTAGGAAAGACTTACTTAGAAGTCGATAAGTATTGTGAGTGTTTTCTACTTACTATGCGTCTATTCAAAGTTTTCGATTTTGGACTGATTTTATTATTGAATATTAAATATAATAGAGCCTTAGGAAATGTTGAGACAAGCAAATTTCTTTCCTTTTTTTTTCTTAGGAAACTCATTGTTGTTAATGGACATGGTTATGATGATTGTTGATTGAATTGAAAATTTTTATGTCATAGAATATATTGATTTTTGAATTGCCATGTATATAAACTAACAATGTTTTAGACCGTTAGAGAATATTGTTCTGGACTATTATTATGCTTATAGAAAAAGGATTAAAACCTACTAAGCCTGAGTTTTACAATGTTAGAAATTGTTTTTTTATGAAACAAGTTTATTTCCATTAATCATATTTTTATTTGTTCACTTGAAATTTTATTTTCTTACAAGACATATTGTTGCATAGTTTTATTTTTTTAGGAGAAGATAGGCACCTTATCTGATATCAAAGCAATAAAGGTATGGCACCACTTTGAGTTACTAAATTCTTGTTTCTTTAACCAAATTGTCATATTTACCTCTATTTTCTAGGGCCCAAATTTTCTACTTTTGCTTATTCCGTTGTGTACCGAATTAGTCTTGTTTAAGTACTAAACTTTATCTATTTTGGATAATGAATATGTAATTAATTCCTTGACTATACCTTAGCCAAAAGGAGTGTAGTTGGATCTCAAGGATTTTTGTTTCAACCCTTAACTAACACTATCAAAATTTAAACTAAGGATAATGGACCCCTTTTGCATTCTTCATTAACTTACCAACTTATCTACTTTCTAAGTTATTTGATAACCCCCGTTTTTATTAAATGTATGTTAGTGTGGGTAGTCTTAATTACTTGAGTTGTTTGGAGGTATGTACTTATGTCTATACTAGAGAAGAAATTGTATGGAGGTTCAGGTTCAATTTTAAACTTATTTACTTAGTTGAACCCTTATTTGACCTAATTTTTGTGACACACCTAGATTTTTCCATTCATAAACACATACACATAGTCAATAATATGCATCTAGGAATCATCATCCTACTTAGCCATAGGGCATACATGAAACAAAATAAAATTAAGCATACATTTACGACCTCTAGGTGATGCACAAAAAAGAAAAAATAGAGTCTAATGCTCCACAAAATATATCAACAGCATATCATATCATCGCAAGTCTTCAGACACCTACATCTCAACCCTAAGTAAATTCTAAATGAATCCACCCACTTTGGCCAAGTAGACCCACCTATAATGTAGCTTCAAAGTAATGACCACAAACTCTTTTTGATCAATTTTAGATGCCAGTCTCAGTCTCTGGAAACACCATACTCGGGGGTTAAAACTAAGAGAATTCTCAGCAGATAAATAATCAGTTTACTGTATAAAATTTATGGTGCTTCTAACTCTTACCGAGGATCCTTCTAGCCTTCTTAACTCTACTTCTCAACCACAAGAGGTAGAAGAATCAAGCCTGCCTTGATTAGGCCTATTTATCCTACTGGATATCTTGATGAAGAAATCCTAAAGCACTTAGGCTTGTTAGGAGACGTTAATGCTTTTCCACAGACAAAATTGGTTGGCATGAGTTTATGTTGATTTGAAACCCTCCATATGAGAAATTGAGTAGAGAATTTTTACTTACACTTTCTTGTCAATTGAGGGTTATGATTTTGACTATGATAGAGCCATTGAGTTTAGCCTGATGGGGGTGACACAACAAATCACAGTATCACATCCTAATCAATTTTTTTGATTTGCTAATAAAAGATATAGATTTATTCCCGCAAACTTTAACGATGAATTATAGCTTAGAGGGAGTTGACCAATGAGACAAACTATGGTCCAAGGAAGTCTAAAGCTAGTAGCTTAAGTCATCGTGCATACAAATATCTTCATAAGCTGTTGTCTCATACAATCTGTGCCTAAGGGGAGAGTATCAAGGTAGTGAACATAAACGAATTATTCCTTTTGAGTTGCATGGTGAGTGTAACACCCTAGAAAATAAGTTAGGCTTGTATATTGATACAGGGGTAGCATAATACCTGCTTAACATGTCTATTTAATTTTGTGACTTTCTGAGCATGTTTAGTCACTTTGCTGTAACATTATTTGTGAGAAATAGCTATTATTAGCCCTAAAAATGGCTTAAACTACTCAGTTAGTAGAAATAAATATGGAGACTCTATTTCTGGGTCATAAATGTGTGAACTGTGCTATAGTTAAAATCCGAGGATAATCAGAGTTAATTTGGTATTTTTAAGCATACTAGATGTATGTTTTAATACCGGATTGACTAGTCACAGATATGAAAAAATGTGACAATGATGAAACAAGATTTTTAATGAATCTTAAGATTTATTTTAAGTTTGTTGGAATTTAGGAACCTGAATTCGGTGGAATCTGAGTATTCTTAACAGATCGAGCATTTGATCACTTAAGTGACCAAGCCTCTCACGGTTCTCTCTATTTAAAAGGTAGCAAGTGTTGCTGCCAAATAAAAAGAAAGAACAAAAAACAGAAAAGGGAAACCAAAGGAGAAAGGAGGAGGAACCAAGAGGGAAGCTTGGATCTATCATTGGCCATCTTCAAGATCTTCATCTTAGCTGCAAAATGTAGGGGTTCTTGAGCCTTTAAACTCCTTTTCTTCCATTTTTACCATTATTGCACAAGTGGTGCATATTATGTCAAATTGGTTTCTAGAGGTGTTTGAAGTGTATTTCTTGTTTGGATGAGTTTCTTTGGTTGTTTATGACTTATTCATGGATTGAGTTTGAGTTAAAAACTTAGAACTTGTCGTTTGGACCCTTGAACTCCAAAAATGATAAAGTTAGGTCTTGGAAGAGGGATTTGGTCTTTGGATCCAAATTGGAGGTTTCAGTTTGTGATTAATGATTCCAAAGTGTTCATGAACTTGTTAGGGACCTTAAATCACTTAGAAACTAATTTGGAGTGGCCAAAATTCAGAAATTGTTCCAATGGAACAGTACTTGGATTCTGCATAATCAAGTCTGTGCTGTAGACATGGGCCGTGTATGAAGACACGACCCCCCCCCGTGTCTTGCTCTATTATCATAATTTCATGGGATTAAACGGGCAAAGAATGACACGACCCCCCTTCCCCCGTGTCTAAGAACACGGGCTGTGTTTCCTTCTATAATGAAAATTAGCTCTTGTGATTTTCATGAAAGTTGTAGCTTTTTCTCTTATCTTTCCAATGCCGCTGGAATCAGCTTGTTTCGACCTCCGTAGCTCAAGTTATGCTCGTTTTACTGTGCAAAGGTCAAAGGTTAAGATTGAGCAGAATGCGTTTTTGGTTAGGAAATGCATGATGTTTTAGCATTTTATAAGGCTAAAAGCCTTAGAGGGACCTTAGATAACCATATTGACTTGGATTATCAAGGGGTAATGTGTTGGAATATCTTAGGCTTCCATAGTGTGGTGGAATGCCATAGGGTAGTCTTGGGAACTTTGAGCATCCAAGTGTGTTGGAATGCAACAAGGAAGTGTTTAGAACCTTGTTCAACATGAGGTTGACTTTGGATTCGCTTATGAAGTGATGGTGTGTGGTTCTAGATACAAGACCATTAGTGTTGAGACACAACTAGTGGTAGTTCTTGGAAAGAATAACCACTTACCTTATGTGAAAGACTTTGAGAAGTTAAGACAAGGTGTACTAGAAACAATTTGGTATAGTATGCCTATCTATATGCATAGTTTACTCCTTTAGGGTTAGTTGAGTTTAGATGCATAGTTGGTGTATGTTCTCTTATTCTTAAAGGTTAAACTTGAGGATATGCTAAAAACATGGGTTGGTTACTTTATGTGATAGAGTTGAGCCAAGATTGCATGTTTTCTAGTGATAGTTCTTTCACTTGGTTAAGGTAAACCTTGTGATAGGATTTGTGAAATCCTAGGCATCCTTTGAGAAGTAGAATGCTGAAGGTCAATACCTATAACCTTGAGCAACAGGAAGTTACCTTATGAAGTGATGAAGTGAGGTATTAGGTATTGTAAGCTAAATCTACTTGGCTTGTTGGTTATGTTATCATGCATAGGTTGCTTCCTTATGAGGAAAGTAGAGCCAGAGATGCATGAATGATATTTTACTCCCTTGTGAGACGAGGTTGAGGTATAGGAAGTACTGAAACATGACTTTGCTCCTCAAGCGGTAAATGAGCGTGGTTGGGAAGTTTGCTAGTTTTCTTAGTCACTTAATTAGAAAGGACCTAGTGATAATTGTTTGTATTTGTAAAACACGTTGCATATCTTATTTTCAAACCTGATATTTGCTTGTTTTCCTATATATTATAACCTTAGATGATGTGCACAACCATATGACTTGAGAATGAGGTGTTGGATCCAAATTCTCCTTGCAGGATTGCTGAGTGGTCAGAGTTACCGGTGTGTGTAGTTGGTGTTGTTACTCTTACTTTTGTAAGGGAAACCAATTCACACATCACCAGGTAGTGTTAAGGCAAGATGTCTATCCTACTGAGTATATACAAGGAACGTGGTTCCTGGAGGAAAATAAGTAAATAGCTTGTGTTTTCAACTTTAAAACCTGCATTGGCATTGCACATTCATAATACATGGATTTTGTTTGAGCATAATCATACTTCATAACATAAAGCATTGTATGATTGACACTTGTGTGGGCAATTGTCATGGTTTAATCGATTTGCTTGTTGGTTGCTTGCTCGATGATATCTCACGATTGTATGGGCAGTTATTTGATACCATTAATTATTCAATAATAGCGTGAGATAAGATTATAGCTTGCCTTATGAATGTTACATAATGTGTGTATGTATTCTGATAGTGTTTGAGCAGGGGCTCAATTATCTGTTATAGGCTTAATCTTATGCGCTCAGTTGGTTATTTGTTGTTAAATGATTAACTGCTAGTTTTGGAATTACATAGACTGAGAAATTGGTATTTCTCATCCCGTTGTGTTTCCATGTAAATCCAAGTATCGGTAAGGGAAGCAGAAGAACTAGCGTAGTTTATTTTGTTTCTTACAATAAATATGTTGTATATTTATTTCCTACTACTTGGAGTTTGTAAAAGTTATGTATTATAATATGCCTTCGAGAGGCTAATGATGTATACATATGGCTTTTTGTTGTTTAGGCTCTCCATATTTATTTATGTACAATGAATGATGTGGGTTTAGTCTTTTGTGTTAGATTAGAAGTGACATAACTAATACTGCTTATCTAGGTATATATGCAATATACTAGGTTACTAGTATTAGGATGTTATAGTGAGAGGTAAAAAGGTGAATGGAGGTTATTTCTGGTGTCAACACTTCATCTACACTGCTAGACAAACCAGGGGTAGAATGGTGAGCAGAGGTCAAATCATTGCCACTACTGAGTCATTAGGATCTGACCTGCATGCTCTTGAGCTTTATCCCATCATTAGAAGAGATCACCTTGACTGAGTTACACTAGTTTCTATAGGGGTGTGTGTAACATCCTCTTCAAAATGTTAAACTTGTAAATAGTTACAGAGCTAGTTTAATACTTGTTTAACATGTCTGTTTAATTTTGTGACAATCTGAGTTAGTTTAGGCACTTTGCTGTAAGTCGAAAAGTGAAAAGTAACTTAAAATGGCCCAAATATTATCTTAAATAGCTTAGCTAATGAAAATAGATGTGGATAATTTATTTCTAAGTCACAAATATGAATTCTATGATGTGGTTAAAGTTTGAGAATAATCAGAGTCTGTTTGGTATTTTTAGGCATACTGGTTGTGTGTTTTAATGTCGGATTGACTAGTCACATATATGAAATTATGATACTAGTGAAAAGACTTTTTTAATGAATCTTAGTATTTATTTTAAAGTTTTTGGAACTTGAAAATCTTGATTTAGCTAAAGTTGAATGTTTTTAGCAGATCGAGAAGTATTAGTGTGGTAACTTAAGGCCATAAGCCTTCCACGACTACCAGCCTCTTTTGTTGACCCTTTTGTGTTGATATTTTCAAGTCTTTCTTCTTGTTTCTCATTTAATCTTTCAAAGCTGGTTTTGGCAAACAGTAGTGGAAGGAGAACATGGGAAAAAAGAAGAAAGAAAGAAAGGAAAGGCAAAGAGAAAAAGAAGATCCAAGAATTAGGATTAAAGACTTATGATAATCTCCATCATCAACTTCATCTTTGTTTCTCAAGGTAGGGGTTTTTGAGCTTGAATTTCATCTTTTTTTTCATTTCTCCATGTTTAGGTTATTTGAGATCTCATATACTAAAAATGAGTTCTTGTGGTGTTTAAGTGATTTTCTTGCTTGGATAAGTTTTAAATGGGATTTATGACTTGTTCATGCTATAAGTTGAGATTAGAAACTAACAATTCTCCATTTGGACCTAAAATGCTCTAAGTGTGGGTTTGGATGAGTGTTTTAGTGTTTTAATATATTTTTGATGGAATCAATTGGTATTTTAGGTTTCCATCATATTTGTGAACTTGCTTAGGACTTAAAATCATCAAGAAATCATTTGAAAGTAATCAAATTTCGTGTTTTGCACTAATGGAACAATGCTTCACATCTGCAGAATTATGCAGATTCTGTGCTGGGCGATGAGCGCCTAGGCGCTCATGGTTTAGGCGTCTGAGCGCCTAAAGCCTAGAAGGATTTTGCGTGTTGCTGGGCAGTAGGCACCTAGGCTCCAATGGAACGAGCCTCTGAGCACCCAACATCCAGAGAATTTTGCATGATGAACTTGTTTGCGTGCCTAAGCGCCTGAGCACTGATGCAGGGCAAACAATGCAATTTAGCATGTGTTGCTAAATAAATTCTCTACTTAATTGGATCATTTGTGCAAGTCTTTTAGGGTGTATTGAGGCACTTTTTGGGATAATTCTTGGAGAGAAGTATCAACTTGCATTTATGAATAGTTTAAGAATTATTAGATATTCATAGGGTGATAGAATGCCTAGGTTAGTGTTTAGAACTTTGATCAATATGAGGTTGATTTCTAAATCATTTGTGAGTGATTGTGGGATATTTTAGATACTGTTTAGCTAGGGATATGAATCGTGCTACCTTTATTGGATAAATGAGGTTAAGATTCTTATGTTCTAGTGTTTGATATGTGGCTCGAATATTTAGTTTTCAAACTTGGTATTTGCTTGTTTCCTATGTATTGTGACCTTAGATGGTGTGTACAACCATATGACCTGAGAATAAAGTGTTGGATCTGAATTCTCCTTGCATGTTTGATAGTATGGTCAGGGTTACCGGTGTATGGGGTTAGTTGTAGTATTCTTACCTTTGTGAATGGAACGAGTGCACACATTACTAGGTAGTGTTAGGGCTTGGATGCCTATCCTACTCAGTATATACAAGGGACGCAGTTCTTGGGAAATAAGTAAATAGCTTGTGTTTTCAACTTTAAAATCTGTATTGGCATTGCATATCCATAATACTTGGACTTTGTTTGAGCATAATCATTCTTCATAACATAAAGCATTACATGTTTGACAATTATATAGGCAGTTGTCATTGCTTAATTGATTGATTGTTTATCGTGTGTATCTTTGAGTTCAGTTGAGTTCTTTGTTGTAAATGATTAACTGCTAGTCTTGGTATGCTTATACTGAGAAATTGTGATTTCTCACCCTTGAGTGTTCTATGTAAATCTAGGTGGAGTCCATAAAAAGGGAAAGGGCAAGAAAAAGAAGAAACAGAAGGCTTAGATTAGTGTTTTATTTCTTTGTGAATCAGTTTGTATATTAGTATATTTCTAGTTGTTGTAAAAACTTATGTATATATTATGATTTGTTAGCCAGTGTTGTTTGTATATATTTGACTTTTTTTTATCATTTGTGGCTCTCTATAATGACTGTGTAAGTTATTATGGTTTTTATTTTTCGCGTTCTTTAGAAGTGTCATATTTAATGCAATTTATTTTGTGATATTCCATTTATTTTACGATAATTCGTATTTACATTATGGTATCAGAGCAGTTCATCTTGTTGAGTCAGGATGTGGACTGACTATGCTTAGGCATGTTTAGGAGTTCCTTCTTGTGTTATGCATTTCTTTTATCTCTTGTGTGAGATATTTGATTGAATTGTATGACTGCCTTGTTTTGACTGTTTTAACTATTGTTGCACATTACATGATATTGAGATTAACTACCTCAATATGTATTGTTATGTGTTTACAGGAAATTATGGCAGTAAGAGGGCGAGGGTGACCACGTGGGAACAGTAATAGGAACTCTAGAAATGAAGGCACTGATGTGGCAACTGCCATCATGGCAATGACCAATGCCATGATGTAGCAAACAACGTTGGCAGCTATAACTGCCAACGTAATGAGAGATCATACAACAGTAACTGCTAGAGTGCTAGAGAGGTTGGGAACTCAGCAACCAGTACCACCTACACCACCACCATACCACCAGGGGCAACCACACAAAGAGGTAGCTGGAAGGAATCAGACTTTACAAGACCTCTCGGAATTCAGGAAATCAAATTCGTCTTCCTTTAACAGAGAGTACAACCCAGTCAAAGCTGAGAGTTGGCTCAAGGAGATGGAAAAGATCTTCACCGTTATGGCTTGCTCAGACAAGCATAAGGTGCTTTTTGCTTTGTATATGCTGGAGGGTGAGGCAGAGGATTAGTGGGTGGATACAAAGAGGGCTCTTGAGGCATGAAGGACTCATGTGACATGAGGGATATTCAGAAGTTCATTTCTGAGAAAGTTCTTTCCACAGAATCTACAGAATGTCAAAGAGATGGAATTTCTTAAGTTAGAACAGAGAGACATGTTTATTGGCCACTACATGGTCAAATTCAATGAATTGTCTAAATTCTCTTCTTGTATTAGATTTAACCTAGATGAATCTTGGAAGTGTGTTAAGTTTGAGGAAGGACTGATGGTAGACATTCAGAATGTCATCCAACTGTTTGAAATTTGGGACTTTGAAACTCTGATTAAGAAGTGTTAGATAATCGAGAGGTAATCTAATAAGCTTTCTTTGGAGCCTAAGTCACATGATCTTCAGAAGAGAAAGAAGGGTGACGACAAGTTCAAGAAATGATCTTCTAAATCTAGCTTTACTCAGGACAAGGGTAAGCAGGTTTAGAAGGAATTTGTGGGACCAAAGTGTTCTAAGTGTGGGAGACAGCATGGAGACCAGACTGTAACAGCCTAATATTTGCTACCTAGATATATCTTCATATAAAAGGACAACCAATACTGGCTATGCTACTTCTAACATATATCAACAAACTAACTCATATCATTCATACATAATGAGTAAATATGGAGAGTCACGATAACAAAAGTTATATATATATACATCATTGCCACAAGGGCACATTGTAATACATAAACTAACAATAAGATCTAGCATAATATATAAGCTTTATCAATAAAAAGCCTATAACTATACTAATCTTCATACATCTTATTCTTTCCATTCGAAGAACTCGCATCTGGATTTACATGGCAACACAATCGGGGTGAGAAATCACATATTTCAGTAGAAGTATTCCAAAACCAGTATATATACATATACATACATTCAGATAATATTCAAATTATCGAATTAACACTTCAATCACAGAAGCAAACAACATCTTCATCTTAGAGATACGCAATCGCCCATACAATTGCAACGTCATGGTAGCAACCGCCCATACAAGTGTCATGCTATACCAAATTATGTCTAATATTTATGCCTATATAATATCCTAAGTATGAAAATGAATAATGTTATGATACTATATTCAAGAATTCTAATTCCATGGTAATGTCATGAGTACACGAGTCCTGAACAAAGTAATGGAAATCACATCTATAACCTTGGACAAGCACTGGAAATTCATCCAGCAAACATCATTATCACAGAAGAAATCTAGTTCCCCCTAGGTAGTGAAATCCATCAACTACACGGTTATCGATAATTAACAAGGAAATCCATCCTTAAAACCATTATATTAGGATGGATACAATCTACTTTGCCTAATATAGATCACCCACATCTACGGGACCTACACCTTTCAAAAAGCAATCACCCACATCTACGAGGCTCCCACTTTTCAAAAAAGCAAAATATACAATCATGTATATAATCATGTCTAATTAAATTTCCATAATTAGCACTACAAATCATTATGATTCAAATCATCCACTTTTCATTAAATACTCCTACAATAGTCTCATTACTCATTAAGAAGCATAAAAGAATGCATCATACAAGTGAGCTTCTTTATATTCCCCAAATAAAGGTTTTACTCTGTTCTTCCCAATGAAGGGCGCTCAGGCGCTCATACAAAAGCGTTTAGGCGCTCAACACGCGCTTAGGCGCTCACACACGGGCGTTTAGACGCTAGTTACATAGCAACACACATAAGCCTGCTAGACACTGGGTGCTCAAATGCCCATCACTCCAGCGCCTAGGCGCTCATTGCCTGATGCAGAAACAGTATAATTCTGCAGAATTTTGTACTGTTCCATTAAGAAACAAAGGTGCTCTACACCATTAAATCTCAAATCCACTTGGTCTTTCACCTCAGGTAAAGTCCATTAACACACTACAACTCTTAAACCACTTTAATTTCACTCAAATCATAAATCATGGAAAATCATTCAATACAAAACCTAAAACCCCAAATATAAACTCAAATGGAATTTAAGGCATACAAGGGCTGGAAATCCATTTCCATGCACCCTACCACTCATAAGCAAGCCATCCTCAAGTTCTCCAACAAGATTCAAGCCAAAACAACCAAAAATAACTCAAAACCTAAAATCACCACCTCAAGCCATAACTCAAGATCAAGATGGAGAGAGTAGGAAAATGAGTTAAGAAGAAGGTTTACCCCTGCCTTAAACTTCAGAAGTTGAAATCACTAAGCAATTCCTTCTTGCTTGATGATTCTCCTCCTTTGCCTTGATTCTTGCTCTTTCCTTTGAGCTTTCCTACTTCAACCGTGAAAGAGAAGAGAGAAAATAAGACAAATATCTCATTTGGGGCTTAAATAGGCCAAACAACATAAACAAGAGGGTCGTGCCCTCATTTAGTCACTTAAGTGACTTACTATTCACCTGATCAGTTAAGAATGCTTGGATTTTACCAAACCAAGTTTCCTAACTTCTAAAAAGCTTAAAATAAATCCTAAGATTCATTAAAAATCTTGTTTCACTATTTTCATAATTTTTCATATCTGCTGGGGGTCAAATCTGGCACTAAAACACACAACTAGTATACTTAAAAATGTTAAACTAACTCCAATTAATCTCAAACTTTAACCACATCTACTTCCACATACTTATGACCTAGAAATAAGTTCTTTACCCTTATTTCCACTAACTAAGAAATTTAAGTCAAAATCAGGACAAAAAATAGCTATATTCTATTCAAAGTGCTACAACAAAGTGACTAAACGTGCTCAGACAGTCACAAAAATCCGCAGGCATGACAAACTAGTGTTAGAGTACTTCTGTAACCATATACAAGTCTATCATGTTTATCTAGGGTGTTACACTTTCTTGGTGTGCTTTGTGTGTAGGCAACCTGGTCATTTTGCGAAGGATTGTCCATCAAAGAAGGAAACTGCACCTACCCAGAAACCACAAGCCAGAGGGAGAGTTTGCACTCTAGGTGGTGAAGAGGTGACTCAGTGTGAACACCCAATTTTGTCCGAGGTATTTTGTAAAAAAAAAAAAAAAAGACTCATCTTATTAACCCATGACCCATCTGTCAGCACTTATCCTAAACAAATCTCATCAGTTATCCTAACCCTTAAACACTTATCCTAAACAAACTCCACCAATCATCCTAATTCCCAAACACTTATCCTAAACATACCCCATCACTTATCCTAAACATACCCCATCACTTATTCTAAACAAACTCCTAATCATATTTTAACTTAAACTCTTCAACCTAATCCCCTTCTATAAAAACACCTAACCCACACGCACAGAAAGGCAACAGAACTTATACTCAGATCACTTGACTTTCAGCCTTGAAACACACTTCTGCCCTCTTTTTCACTCACGTAGCATTCCACCTAATAACAGCATTCTTCATCTTCTACCCCATAACTGAGTCAACTCAGTGAGCAACCACCCATTGTGAGTCAACTCACCTCCCTCACTATTCCAACTTTCAGTAGCCATACCCTCACCTCATCACACCATAACTACAACCTCTTCTTCTTCACCTTCAACCGTGACCCAACAGTTCAACCACCGAATCGCGACCCTGCATCTCTCGTGCTCACCAAAACTAAGCTGCACGACCACCGACCTCCACCGTACTCTCCAGACAAGACCGTCCATGCCACCCAACCAAATTCACCATAGCCATTGAACCCCCATCATCAACCAAACCACCTTACCTCAACCTTGACTACCCCCGCAAACCCAAAATCACCTCACTAGATCCACCTCCAAACAAACAAACACAAACCTTTGCCTCACACACCTGAACAGCCCCCCCTAAACCACCACCGAATAGCTCAGCCTCCATTCGTGTGTCCTCTCCTCACGATCATGAACCGTCGCACGCAGCCACCTAAGCGCCGTCACGCTCCACCCCATACGACTTTCGCTCGCTGCGTCTTCCTCCTTCCCCGTCAAACTGCACCGCCCAACCACCTGATTCGGTGACCACCAGATCCGAGCCGTCAAACCGCGCCGCAGCCGTCAAGTTCAGATCTCCTGCGAAGCTCGTGCCGCTACATAGCCGCGACGTCTCAGCCGTGAATTGCACCGTGACGCCGCCGCTCGGTTTGCTGACCGTGACATTGTAGCTCAGGTCGTTGTCTCACGGGTTTGCCCTCTGCGCTCCAACCCGAGGGCCACCTTGCTCGAACCAGTCGCCGCCCCTTCACTAGCCCAGCCGTTGGTAGCTCCGTTGGTTTGATCTCTGTGAGATATTCAAGAGAAGAATAACCAAATAACCCCCCTCCTTCTTTCCCTCTGTTTCGTAAGCTGCTTCCCCTTCTTTTTTAAAGGGAATTGGGCTTAATTTAATGGGCCAAATATTTTTTTAAAAAAATAAAAATAAAATTAAAAGAATTGAAATAAAAGAAATAATTAAAATATTTTCTTTTAAAAAAATAAAAATAAGTTATCTGAGTTGCGATAGCTTGCTAATCCTTATATTTTGTAAACATCCGAGTTACAATGACTTGATGGTTTACATTATTATTATTATTATTATTATTATTATTATTATTATTATTATTATTATTATTATTATTATTATTATATTTAAATTATTATCTTATTTTCAAATTTTTTAAGTTAAATCGCTAATTGATAATTTTAAATAAAAGTTTTGTAACAAACTTGATAATCAGTGGGTGAAGTCTCTAGCGTGACGCGAGCTTCACCTATTTAATCCTTAATTTGAATAACTGAGCCGCGACGGCTTGTTAATTCAAATTTTTAAAGTTTTTTAATAAAATCAATCAACCCACCAATATTTTCTAGAGAACTACGTGACTTTGAGTTCCTCATTGCACCTGAGGATACGTAGGAGCGGGATTCCAATTCTGTCAAGCCAAAAATTAAATTTTTACGAATTATTTATTTTTTTAGTGGTTTTAAATAAAAGGGGTAAAACAAATATTTTCAAAGATTATTAAGAATTTGCATAATTAACTTAAGGTACCGTCTTAGGACGGGTGTGTTAGGGGTGCTGTGGGATTAAGTTTTCACCCTTCCCTGTACATAACCGACTCCCGAATTCAATTTGGTTTCAAAGACTATTTTTCTTAGGTTTTTCAATTTTTTCTAATAAAAATAAAATTGGAGTCAAGCCTACAAAAGTAGAGGTTGCGTAGTGGTAGCCATTTTGGATGTACTTCCTGTTTGGTTACAGGTGGCGACTCCGCTGGGGACACTTGAGAGTCAAGCCTACAAAAGTTGGTTATGCAAAATTTTTGGTGATCTTTATGTATTTGTTTTACCCTTTTTTTATTCTTTTTATTATTTGATTTTTTTTTATTTTTAGTGTTAATTGTTTTACTATCTAAACCTTAGGGTAGAAAACTTTTGGAGTTTTTTTTTTGTGCTTTGTTTTGCAGGATATGGGTAGTCTTTAGGATTGTAAAGGTTTGTACGCTCCCTACACCCATTGCACCTACACGTGTAACACACACATTCGAGTGGGGCCCTATACCTGGGTCTGAGTGAAGCCTAAGTTAAGTAGATGTTGCGTAGTGGTAGCCATTTTGGATGTACTTCCTGTTTGGTTATTGCGAAAACCTCATCTAGAGTGTGCCTTTTTCATGAATGTCCCACACCTAGTGGTTTACCCACTATTTCGTGGTCAACATTCTGAAATAGGACTTGGCTCTAGAGACCTCTAAAATAGAAGAGTCACCCCATGGAAGTTCTCACGAACCAAAAAGACTCTTAGACCCTTAGGATAGAATTTCCAAGTTTAAGGCAACTACATTAAGACACAAAAGGAGCACACCTTTCATTACCTCTAGATTTATTCATATCTTATGAGTTGTTCAGTCCTTTAATGCGACAAACCATACTTGTGTCCCTCTTAAAAATAAATTTTCCCAAAAAGAGGAGGTGAGTCATTATTAAAGGACCAACAACTCGTTCACTCATTATTGCATCATAAGTCATCATTTTTCGCATCATTTTTCTCCAAAAACCATGCATTGATAATTCTTATGTGTTAAATCTAGGTTTGTTGGGGGACTGTTGAAACTAAGTGCTTAAGGATTAACAGTGAGTATCTTTGATTAATAATGGAACGTATAATGGGATCATATCACAATGAGGCCATTTTGAAAAAGACCTTGCGACTTAAGGCCAATGAAGTTGACATAGAAAGCCTGTTGAGTTTGGGCCGAATGTTGAAGAAGACACAACGCCTGACCTTCACTGCAAGATATGGGAAGATCCTAAATCTGTTAGAGGGGAATGTACAGGTAGAAGCTATTACCGCGCTAGCCCAATTCTACGACCCACTATTGCGTTGTTTCACTTTTCAAGATTTTCAGTTGGCCCCTACCTTAGAAGAGTTTGAGCAGATCTTGGGCATACCGTTGGAAAAGAAAAGGCCATACCTCTATATAGGCCACCATGCATCCATGCCAACCATAGCAGACGTCTTGAAGGTTCATGTAAAGGATCTGCAAAAAGCAAAGCAAAATAGGAAAGGAACAGAGGGTTTCCCAAGGAAATACTTAGAAGAGCACATGCTCCACCTAGCCAAGGTTGAAGACTGGAATACCTTTATAGATGTGTTAGCCCTCACTATTTATGGTAGCATCCTATTCCCAAGTAATAAAGACTTGATTGATTTTGCAACAATAGATGTGTTTCTCGCTTGAAGGAGTAATGCCGCTAATCCTGTCCCTGCCCTTCTTGCTGATGTTTATTATACTCTGAATTTCTGCCATGAAAAAAAGGGTAAACAGATCTTATGTTGTCTACCGATGTTATTCGTATGGCTCACAAGTCACATGTTCAAGAGGGGCTACGAGGATCCATGTCCCATTACAAGTCTCAAGATGTTCCAGTTGAAAACCAGGAACGGCCGCGAATGGGCCGAAGAATTTGCCAAACTTGAGGAAAAGAAAATTGTATGGTACCCACAGTGTAAAGAAGGGTAAATAGTGGTCTATCAGTGTGAAGGCTTTCCTAATGTTCCTTTCATGGGTACTCGGGGATGCATTAACTACAACCCTGCCCTGGCATTGCGACAACTAGGCTATCCCATGATGGGGGCACCATTAGAATTGGAAACCGCTCCTTTTATCTGTGATATGCAAATAGAGTGTACTGAGATACTTAGGAGAGTGCGAGACGCTTGGAAGAAAGTTATCAGAAAGAGTCAAGAGCTGGGAGTCAGAAGCTGCGGGGTTAAAGAAAGTTACAGGCAGTGGGTCAAGAACAGGGCTCAGGAAGTCAAGTTACCCTTCAAAATCCCAGCAACATCTACAGTCAGCAAATCTCTGCCTCCGACTTTGATAGAAGATGAAGAAATAAGAGAAAGGTTAGCAGAAGCCAACAAAGAAAAAAAGAAATTAGAAGTGGAGTTGGAAAAGGTTCGCTAGGCATATGCAGTTTTAAAGCGTGAAAATGCTGAGAAAAATGATGCTCTTGAAAAAGCAAACAAAAGGCAAAGGACAGAGCAAGATAGTATGTCATAAATCAGATGATGTTTGGAAGCTGCAAATAAGGAATTAGGGCTCCGAGGGCAAGAAAGAGATAAGGCTCTGGCAGAAAATCAACAACTCAAGGAGTTGCTCGTAATTGCTAAAGCAGCACAGAATAATGCTCTTCAGCAAGCAAATAGTATGAGGCAACAAGTGAAGACAGTGTCAGCAAGATATGAAGACATGATCAGAATTGAGAGGTTATACATTGTCAAGGAGATTGCAGGGTATGAAGCAGCATTGCTACAGGGACAAGAGGACTTACAGAAAATGATAGATCATACAAGACAATAAGACGAGGACATTAATGGATGGAAAGAAGAAGTCCATTTTTGGAGAGACTAATTCTCGAAACTAGCAGGCCTAGCTAACACAACAATCGCAGACATTCCATATTATTTAAAGGTGGCAGATAAGATGGTCGATCCTCTTAAGACTCCGGCAGAGATTAATGACTTCATTGAGTATTGCAAGAATCTCATTGGACAAATGAAGCAGATGATCAGGGTGCAGTCGTTTGAGAAGGAAGAATTAGACTAGATGATGATGTATTTCAAGTAGAGTGGAAATGATGTACTTCTCTTAAATGATGTTGATGATTCTGTTTCAATTGAATAAAGTATGCCTTTTTGTTCTTCTAATTCTATGTTGTACTGAAGATCCACTACTTTTGAACGAGACGTTCTAAGAAACAGTCATGACAAGTAAAGATCAAGATACTCACTCAAATCTGCCCGGCATAAATTAACAATGGTCCTTTAACAAATCAATAATAATCATGGTTATTTTAATAAATTGTACTTTGATTGTTTATAGGAAATTTAAAACTATTACACGACCAAGGAAAGAAGACACCAATCAAACTTGTGTTCACAACACAAGGGCTCGAACAAGGTTGCTTGCAGCAATGGCAGCTGAGAACGAAGGTAGGAACCTAAGTTTGGAAGTAGATGAAGTGAAAGGAAGGGTGAATGAGGTGACAGAATCTCAAAGAAGAATTGAGGAAATGTTGTCAGCCATGAGGGAGACCCTCACCTTGATGGGGGCAGTTGGAGGTGCAGGAGTAACCGGGGCACACTCGCACCCACTGAATACCACTTCCATGAGGACAAACCCTGGAGTCACTACTGAGATACCTTATGTGGGAGGAACCTCAAACACTGCATCAGTAGTGATTCCTATTGGAGAAGGATATCATTCATTGGAAGGTACTCGCAATGAGGTCCATGGTAATACTGAGTTCACGTGGGAACCGCCACATATGATGACAACGGGATTTCCTACCGGTACTGGACACGCAACTATTCAAAATGACAAGATGAAAGAAGAGTGGATGGAAAAGATGGAAAAGCAAATCAAGGCGATCAAGGGTCCTAGCACCTACGGTCCCTTTGGGATAGAAGAGTTGTGCCTTACTGCTAACATCGTCATCCCCAAGGATTTCAAAGTCCCAGAATTTGTCAAGTATGATGGGAGCACCAACCCTTTTTTTCACCTAAAAACTTACATTATCAAAATGTCCATTTGGTCAAGGGATTGGAAGTTCCTCGTCAGTTTCTTTCATGAAAGTTTGACTGGGCCTGCTTTGGAGTGGTGTATCCAACAGGACCTCTCAAAAATCTCCTCTTGAGATGACTGTGCAAATTTGTTTATGAGACAGTATCGATTTAATTTGGATACAGTCCCAACCCGAGAGTAGTTGGGAACACTACAAAAGAAAAATGAGGAGACATTCAAGCAATATGCCCAGAGGTGGAGAGCTCTCGTAGCTCAAGTGCAACCGCCATTAACTTTGACAGAAATGTGCTCATACTTCTTGGGGACTTTAAGAGCTCCTTATATTGGGACAATGACGGGCGCCATTTACCGAGACTTTGCTGATTTAATTACTGCTGGAGAAAGAATTGAAATTTTGGTAAAGGCTGAAAAATTGCCAGCTGGCAATAATGAAAGTAGTTTCAAGAAGAGTTTTTTCGCTAAAAAAAAGGAGCCGGAAGTAAGTTACGTGCAAAATCTGCAACCCCAATATTCGCCATCCTACCCTACATACCGACCACCCCTATACAACCCAAACACTTACTCTTCCTATCAGACACCTACACCGTCCCATCTACCTGGTCTAACCACTCCTCCCGTAAATACACCTCAGACCCAGCCATTCCAAATCAACAATATCCCGGTACCTCAACCATATGCACCAACTCGCCCAATCTATACTCAGTATCCACCTCGGCCTCCGTAAAATTTCCAAAACTACCCACAATCTCGACCAAACTCCCAAAGTCAAGGTCGTTTCCATACCCAAAACCTACCCCATTTCCCAAAACTGTCCATCTCAAATGCAAATTTATTCCAAAGACTGTTTGATGCTCACCTCATCTCAGGGAACCTTGTACGTCCCCTACAACTACCATTTCCAGCATGGTACAACCTAAATTTAACTTGCAAGTACCATATGAATATCCCAGGGCACTCAATCGAAGACTGTGAGTCTTTCAAGATGGCGGTAAGAAAGCTTATTACTTGTGGAAAATTAGATATTCAAGAAGAGGCTGGACCTAGTATCGTTAACAATCCAATTCCTAATCATGGTGAAAGGAATATGGTAAATGCTTTAGAGATGGAAGGACCTCTAATAAGGAATGCCATGAACCTGCACACGCCGATGACTCAAATATTTGAGGGGTTGAAAAAAGCAGGTTATGTTATCACCGCACTAGCTTCATCGGTGAAAGAATAGGAGAAGTACGATGAAGAGTCCAGGTGTGCTTACCATTGTAGGGAAACAGGACACGATATTGAGAACTGTTGGGACTTTAAGGTTCGAGTCCAGGGATTACTCACTTTGGGAATAATACAAGCCAGACAAGGGGTAGCTTCCTCTGAAGAGGTCAGTGTAGTAGAACGCTTTGTGCTAAAGGTGCCACCTCTCAACCAAGCCCCTGCATCAGGGAAAGTAATTGTGACAGTCAAGAAGCCAATGCCATTTGTCTATGATGATACTCATTCAGTACCATGGAATTATGAAGCTAAGGTGGAAACAAAGGGAGTCAGGGAAGAGACTTCAAAGCCCCAAGTTACTGAAATACTCCAGGATGAAGGGTATGTGACTAATATAGTTACAAGGAGTGGGCAATGCTATGGCCCAGTAGAAGTAGAGAAGAAAAAGAATGTTAAAGAATGGGGTAAGGAAGAAAGTGCAAGAGAAGATGAGAAAGGCAAAGAAGAGGAAGAAAAGTTTTTGAAGATCATGAAACAGAGTGAATATGATGTGATGGAACAATTAAAGAAGACTACAGCAAGGATATCCCTTCTGTCACTCGTTTTGACATCTGAGTTACATCAAAAAGCATTGCTAAGAGTACTAAATGAGGCTTATGTCAAACCCGATGTTACCCCTGAGAATGTTGTCAGCATGGTGGATCCGGTAAAGCATGTCAACATGATCACATTCATGGATGAAGAGATCACCTCTCGGTCTGAGAAAAACCCATGGGCCTTACACATAACCCTTAAATGCAAAAGGGTATATAGTTGCAAAGGTTTTGATTAATGGGAGGTTTGTGCTAAATATCCTACCGAAGTCGACTCTAACCTCATTGTCAATAAGTGAGGATGAACTGTCACCTCGAGAAATGGTGGTATAAGCCTTTGATGGAAATAGGAGAGGCATTTTAGGAGAGGTGATGCTGCCATTAGAGATCGGTCCAAGTAATTTTCAGGTATTGTTCCAAGTTATGAACATTGAGCCTGGTTACACTATGCTCCTGGGGAGACCATGGATCCATGCTACTGGTATTGTTCCTTTTCCCCTACACCAGAGTGTTAAATACATCGAAAATAGGTCGGTCATTACTATACACGGGGAAGAAGAAATCGTGTTGTCAAAACCAGTTTCGGTGCCGTATGTGGAAAGTGCAGAGAAGGATGAGGAGAATTTGTGGCACAGCTTTGAGGTAGTTGAGACTGAACTCGATGGGGATAAACTCTCGATGCAAACTGTGAATCAGGTAGTGGCCCGAATTATGACTAATAATGGGTACCAGAAAGGAAAAGGCCTGGGCTCAAAATTGCAAGGAACTCAGATACCGATTTCGTTTCCATAAAAACTAGACAAGTTCGGATTGGGGTACGAAGCAGCTCTGGAAGAGAGAATAGAGTATATGACTTTGGGAAAAAGGAACGATAAGGGCAAAATGAAGTATATTCCTCACCTGAGGGAAACATTCCCGGTGCCAACCAAGGTAATCATGCCTGAAGAAGTCATTCGTCCCCAATACCATCTTACTATCAATGCATTGCATGAAGAAGGCCCTGAAGAGTACAAACTAATCTGACCTTTCACTGAAGAGGAGCCGTTGAAGAACTGACAATCTGAATCAATGATTGATGTTATTGCTTCCAAGTAATTGTCTAGTCATGCTGTAACAAGCAAATATTTGTGTCTAGCTATGTTTTTATCTTATATTTATGTTATTTGAGACAATTAACTAAATAAAGTTGCATGTTTATTCAACATTCCTCTGTGTCACTCTATTTGCTTATCTTCTTTTTACATTTATTAGTTTTCTTTTCCTGTGTTTCTCTTTAAAAAAAAAGATTTCTTGCTCTTGCTTTATCATTTCTACTCTATTTTATCTTTCCAACTCCCCACAAATTACTTTCCAGGGATGTGAGTCTTGTAGAAAGTTCATCTTATGAAAGGGACTTTGAAAACTTGTCAATTGATTTCCCTGCAACGTTTGATAAAAAGGATCCTGGATCTGGTGAAGAGAAAGAGATTGTTGAAGAATTTGAAAAAATGCTGGAATACTCAGAAAGGAAGTTTGATGTGAGCAATGAGGTAATAGAAGTAATTAACATGGGAACAGATGAAGACAAGAAGGAGTTGAAAATAGTAGATAATCCTAAGCGTACAGAAATGGTGGCACTATTGAAGGAGTTCCTTGATGTGTTCGCATGGTCCTACAGAGATATGCTTGGATTAGACCCTGGAATAACGTCACATAAAATTCCATTATATCCAGATGTAGAAGCAAAAAGGTAAAAGTTGAGAAGAATGCATCCTGATATGTCACTAAAGATCAAAGAAGAAGTGACTAAGCAATTAGAAGCTGGATTTATAGAGGTGTCAAGACACCCGCAATGGGTAGCAAATATTGTGCCAGTACCAAAGAAGGATGGGAAGGTCAGGATGTGCATGGATTATAGAGATCTAAATAAGGCCAATCCAAAAAATGATTTCCCGCTCCCCCATATTGATGTTCTTGTTGACAATACAGCAGGAAATCACAGGTTCTCGTTTATGGACGAGTATTCTGGGTATAATCAGATCCCTATGGATGTTAATGACAAAGAAAATATGACTTTTATTACACCTTGGGGAACCTTTTGTTACACAGTAATGTCCTTTGGATTGAAGAATGCTGGGGCTACCTATCAATGTGTTATAGTTGCATTATTTCATGATATGATGCATAAAGAAATTGAGGTTTATGTAGACGATATGATAGCCAAATCCAAAGAAAAGGAAAGTCATGTAACAGTCTTACGAAGATTATTTGAAAGACTCAGGAAGTATAAGTTGAGGCTCAATCCTAATAAATGCGTATTCGGAGCATCCACTGGAAAATTACTCGGATTCATCATTAGCAGAGAAGGAATAACGGTGGATTTGGATAAGGCAAAGGCAATACAAGAGATGCCTCCTCCTAAGATAGAGCGTGAAGTGAGAAGTTTTCCCGGGAGAGTTAATTACAGCGCTAGATTCATTGTTAACCTGACCAGCACCTGTGAGCCTATATTCAAGTTGTTGAAGAAGCATCAGCCGGGCAAATGGGATGAAGAATGTCAAGAAGCTTTTGATAAGATAAATGCTTATTTGATGAATCCTCCTGTGTTGGTACCCACTACATCGGGTCGTCCTTTAATATTATACATAACCGTACTGTCAACCTCAGTGGGGGCAATGCTGGGGCAGCACGATGAATCAGGAAAAAAGGAGCAGGCAATTTATTACCTAAGTAAGAAGTTTAATGACTGTGAAGCCCGATAAATGGCAATGGAAAAGACATGTTGTGCATTAGTATGGACCTCAAAATGGCTAAGGCAGTACATGCTCTATTACACCACTTGGTTGATCTCCCGAATAGACCCTCTGAAGTACCTATTTGAAAGCCCTCATGTCTCATTAAGGGTTTCAAAATGGCAAGTGATATTATCTGAGTTCGATATTAAGTACATGACTCGGAAATCCATTAAAGGAAGTGTAATTGCGGATTATTTAGCTGAAAATCCTCTTGAGGGTGGACAACTAATGACATCCGAGTCCTTTGATGGAGAAATATTGATGGCAGAAGGAGAGGAAGAAAAAGAGGAGTCTGCATGGAAGATGTATTTTGATGGAGCAGTTAATATGTATGGCAGTGGCATAGGAGCTATTGTTGTTTCACCAGTCGGAAAACAATACCCAGTCGCTATCAAGTTAAATTTTGAATGCACTAATAATATTGCAGAATACAAAGCCTGTGCTAGTGGATTACAAGTGGCAATTGATTTGGGGATTAAGCAATTAAAAGTATTCAGAGATTCAGCACTTATCATTTATCAAGTGAATGGTGAATGGCAAACTAAAGACCCAAAGTTAGTGGCTTATCAAAAGTATTTGACCAAGTTGACCGAGAAGTTTGAAGAAGTGACCTTTTCTCATATGGCTCGAGATATGAATCAGTTTGCAGATGCTTTGGCTACTTTGGCTGTAATGACTAAGTTGGATATCCACAATAATGTCCAACCCATCCAAGTAAAAGTACGTAGTGAGCCCGCGTATTGTGCCAATGTGGAGGGTGAGCCAGATGGTAAACCTTGGTATCATGATATCAAGCAGTATATCCAACATAGAGAATACCCAACTGGGGCAAGTGAAGTGAATAAGAAGACTATCCACCGGTTGACAATGGCCTTTTTCTTAAATGGGGAGGTTTTATACAAGAGAAGTCATGATGGCACATTACTTAGATGTGTAGATGCTCGGGAAGCTCGTTTAATCATGACTGAAGTCCATGAAGGAATTTGTGGGACTCATGCTAATGGTCATATGATGGCGCGAAAAATTTTAAGGAGTGGTTATTATTGATCCATCATGGAAGCTGACTGCATAGAATATGTGCGAAAGTGTCATAAATGTCAGATATATACAGATCGAGTCAATGCACCTCCATTCCCCTTGCACAATATGGTATCTCCATGGCCTTTCTCGATGTGGGGAATAGATGTTATTGGGCCAATTAACCCAAAAGCTTCCAATGGTCATCGCTTCATTTTGGTGGCAATTGACAATTTCACCAAGTGGGTAGAAGCTTGCTCGTATGCCAATATTACTCAAAAGGTATTTTTGAAATTCCTCAAGAGGGACATTATCTGCAGATATGAAATCCCAGAAAGGATAATCACCAATAATGCTGCTAATCTCAATGGTGCTGAGATTAAGAAGTTCTGCGAAAATTTCAAAATAAAACATCATAATTCAGCTCCCTACAGGCCTCAAATAAATGGTGCAGTTGAAGCTGCAAATAAGAATGTCAAGAAAATTATGGCTACGATGGTTGTGAACTACAAGGACTGGCACGAAATGTTACCCTATGCTTTACATGCATATCGTACTAATATACGATCAAGCACTGGGGCAACACCTTTCTCCTTGGTGTATGGGATGGAAGCTGTCTCTCCCATAGAAATTGAAATTCCTTCTTTAAGAGTATTGATGGAAGCAGAGTTAGAAGAATCTGAATGGGTGAAGACTCGATATGAGCAATTGAATATGATAGAAGAGAAGAGACTGGCAGCTATTTATCATGGACAGTTGTATCAAAGCAGAATGGCCAGAGCCTTTAATAAAAAAGTCCGCCCTAGAGAATTCTGTTCAGGAGATTTAGTATTGAAGAAGATTCTCCCTAATCAAGAGGATGCTATAGGAAAATGGGCTCCAAGTTATGAGGGGCCTTATATCGTTAAGCAAGCATTTTCTGGAGGGGCCTTAATTTTGCAGAATATGGATGGAGAAGAATTGCCAAGGCCAATAAATACTGATGTTGTCAAGAGATTCTATGCCTAAAAAAAAAGAAGCTCGTTAGGTTGAAAACCCAAAAGGGCAGCCTAAGCAAAAGTTAGAGTAAAAAGAAAAAAAAAAAAAAAGGTCCGTTAGGTCGAAAACCCGAAAGGGCGGCTTAAGCAAAAGTTATGACAAATAAATAGGCAAAATCTCAAAGGAAGGAGGTCTGAAACTCCAAACTGGGGCAATTTTTATTCTGCGTTCAATTGGCCATACTGGGGGGAAAATGTCTGAAAGATTAAAAGAAAGATGTATTGAAGAAAGTAGCAACAGAGACAGCAGTTGAATTATCAAACGGTTGCAGGAAATCAATTGAATGAGGAACAAGGAACCAAAACTGCGGCAAATTTTCTTTTCCTTGCAATTTTCTTTTGTTTCTATGCTTACATCTTTCAAGCATGTGTCTTACCAAATATTCATGTACAATCATATTGCCAAAGTAATAAAAAGGAGTTTGTTCATTCAACGAATTTCTATCCATTCATGAATGCATGTTTGACTAATTAAGTTATGTCTCAAATAACATAAATTTAAGGTCAACAGCTTGATTCTAACATTTCCACAGCAATCCTTCAATGATTGAGCTAAATTGAAAGATCTCAGTAGCTCAAACTATAGTTTGCAATATGACATTTGGTCAAAGTGATTTGTTGCCAAGAAGGAAAGGAAGAGTTGAAAAAAAAAAAGAAGAAAATGAAGAAGAAAAAAGGTTAAGAGGATTCTGAGATAGCCGAAGGGTCTGATGAAGAAAAGCAGGTGAACAAGGGTTTGATTGGTCAAAGCTTTCCAAAGTCGTTGCTGGTTCGAATGATTAAAAGAAAGAAAAGAGAAAAAGAAAAAAAAAAGAGAATAAAGATAAAAGAAAAAGAAAGAGAAGAAAAGAGATTTTAAGGCATTGTCTAACTGTCATGAATGTTTCCATTGCATTTTAAGTTTTTTTGAGCGCATCGGCTCCATGCATTTGCATTTTAAGTTTTTTAAGCGCATTGGCTCCTGTTTTTTTACTTTTTTTAGCGCATCGGCTCCTGTCTTTTACTTTTGAGCGCATCTGCTCCTTGTCATTTCATTCATGTCTTTTACTTTTTGAGCGCATCGGCTCCTTGTCTTTTAATTCCCATCTTTTACTCTTGAGCTCATTGGCTCCTGTCTTTTACTTTTGAGCACATCAGCTCCTACCTTTTATTCTTGAGGCCTCGGCTCCTGTCTTTTACTCTTGAGCGCATCGGCTCCTGTCTTTTATTTTTGAGCGCATCGGCTCCTGTCTTTTACTCTTGAGCGCATCGGCTCCCTGTCTTTTAATTCCTATCTTTTACTCTTGAGCGCATCGGCTCCTATCTTTTACTTTTTGAGCGCATCGGCTCCTATCTTTTTATTTTTTGAGCGCATTGGCTCCTATTTTTTTACTTTTTGAGCGCATTGGCTCCTGTCTTTTACTTTTGAGCTCATCGGCTCCTGTTTTTTACTTTTGAGTGCATCAGCTCCTTGTCATTTCATTCCTGTCTTTTACTTTTGAGCGCCTCGGCTCCTGTCTGTTACTTTTGAGCGCATCGACTCCTGTCTTTTACTCTTAAGCGCATCGGCTCGTGTCTTGTACTTTCGAGCGCATCGGCTCCTGTCTTTTACTTTCGAGCCCATCGACTTCTGTCTTTTACTTTCGAGCTCATCGGCTCCTGTCTTTTACTTTTGAGCGCATCGGCTCCTGTCTTTTACTCTTGAGCACCTCGGCTCCTATCTTTTACTCTTGAGCGCATCGGCTCCTGTCTTTTACTCTTGAGCGCATCGGCTCCCTGTCTTTTAATTCCTGTCTTTTACTCTTGAGTGCATCGGCTCCTGTCTTTTACTTTTTGAGCGCATCAGCTCCTATTTTTTTACTTTTTGAGCGCATCGGTTCCTGTTTTTTACTTTTGAGAGCATCGGCTCCTGTTTTTTACTTTTGAGCGCATCGGCTCCTTGTTATTTCATTCCTGTCTTTTACTTTTGAGGGCCTCGGCTCCTGTCTCTTACTCTTGAGCGCATCGACTTCAGTCTTTTACTCTTGAGCGCATCGGCTCCTGTCTTGTACTTTCGAACGCATCGACTCCTATCTTTTACTTTCGAGTGCATCGGCTCCTGTCTTTTACTTTTGAGCGCATCGGCTCTTGTTTTTTAAGTTTCTGTTATTGAGCGCATCGCTCTTTGCATTGTTTTGTTTTTTTTCGCTCCCGAACAAAATTCGAGTTCATGTCGTTACTCGTTTCTTACTATGATAAAATGAAAAACTACAATTATTCTTTTTTATCTAGTAAGAAACAAGTAAATAGGGGCAACTGCGAACACCCAATTTTGTCTGGGGCATTTTATAAAAATAAAAAAAATAAAAATAAAAAGACTCATCCCATTAACCCATGACCCATCTGTCAAAACTTATCCTAAACAAATCTCATCAGTTATCCTAACCCTTAAACACTTATCCTAAACAAACTTCACCAATCATCCTAATTCCCAAACACTTATCCTACCTATCTTAAACCAACCATAACTTATCATAAACATACCCCATCACTTATCCCAAACAAACTCCTAATCATATTTTAACTCAAACTCTTCAACCTAATCCCCTCCTATAAAAACACCTAACTCACACGCACAGAAAGGCAACAGAACCTATACTCGGATCACTTGACTTTCAGCCTTGAAACACACTTCTGCCCTCTTTTTCACTTACGTAGCATTCCACCTGACAACAGCATTCTTCATCTTCTACCCCATAACTGAGTCAATTCAGTGAGCAACCACCCATTGTGAGTCAACTCACCTCCCTCATTATTCCAACTTTCAGTAGCCATACCCTCACCTCATCACACCATAACTACAACCTCTTCTTCTTCACCTTCAACCGTGACCCAATAGTTCAACCACCGAACCGCGACCCTGCACCTCCCATGCTCACCAGAACTAAGCTGCACGACCACCGGCCTCCACTGTACTCTCTAGACAAGACCGTCTGTGTCACCCAACCAAAATCACCATAGCCATTGAACCCCTCATCTTCAACCAAACCACCTTACCTCAACCCAGCTGCCCCTGCTGATGATCACATATTTGATACATTAATAAGCTTTCATTCTTAGTCATTTACACTCTCTATGTACTTAATTGATTGAGTTTTATTATGTTTTGTAAGTTTAGACTCAAATTGGACTTAATTAAATTTTTCAGCATGATTCATATCTTACACTGTTTCTGTATTTGGGCTATATCATGGGCTGTAGGTGGTCTTTGGAGGTGATTCTAGTGTCATTTGAAAGATAAGAGAGAGTTCTACAACTTTCAAGAATACCTCAAAGGCCCAATCATACGAGTAGATAACTCAAATTGGGATTGAAGCAAGAACTAGAGTGTTTTTCCTGACAGCTTAACCTATGTGTACTGTTCATCACATATTTCGGGATAGAAGTTGTAAAATGGGCTGCAATTTGGATGCTGAATAGTTAATACCAATATCTACAACTTTCATGTTGAACACTTTTCCAGAATCGGACTCATTGAAGGTGATATTAGGCTTGGAAGTCAGAACAGAGGAGCTGTGACTGGGCCTAGGTAGTGTTCAGTAATTTGAACGTATCTAGAGTTATAGAAACGATACTGGACTCAAACTAAAGCGATTTGAAAGCTAAGATCCAGGCCTACAACTTTAATGAAGACCACTTGGCTCAAAAATAACGAATGCAATGACTTCAGAGCTGCATAATTTCGGAGACAATGAATCTCCATAATTTCCCACTCACCTAAAGTCATTTGGCATTTTCCACTCATTTTCTACTCATCCAACCACTAATGACTCAGCCCCCTTGTCATTTTGTATCTCTAATCCTCTATAAAAGGGGGCCTTGGCAGATCATTAAGGGTGTTAGGTGTTAGTTACCAAAATGATGTCATTTTGTTACTAGATTTTCTTGTAGTAATTTTCCTTTGTTCTAAATTAAAGTCATGTTCTTCTTCTTCTTCTTCTCTCTTTCTTTCTTCTTATCTATGAGTAACTAAGTTTCATTTTACTTGGGTGAAAGGGTGAAGCTCTTGGTAATAAAGTAAGGTTAGATTTATTCTTCTCTTGTGCTTAAATGATTTATATTTTTCTAGTAACCATTATACGTATTATAATTTATTTCTTATAATTTAGAAATCATCTTTGTAAAGAGGAGTTCTTGATTTGTTGTAGACAAAATATTGGCACAATGAATGCTTTAACCCATTTATAAGTGGTGGTAATATTTTTAGGAAACATAATATAATTACGTATATT